>JASANF010017085.1:0-56708 GCA_030248245.1 Trissonchulus sp. WLG1_4
CTTAGGGGGGGGGTACCTGTCGTAGCGTATGTAGCGCAAATAGCGGGGGGGGGGGGTGGGGGGGGGGGTGGCGTTTTTGAGCTGGAAACTATGATAGCGCAAATAGCGCAAATAGCGCCTAGGGGTGGGGGGGGGGGTAAAATCTCGTGCTCGTGCACGCTTACACACGACATCTACCCCACGTCGCTCTAATGAATATCCGATTGCAGTAAAAAAATCGTCTTTTTTTAAACAACCTGTTTGAAAAATAAATTTGTAGCACTCTACAAGATCTGCGTGAAGTCTACGTAACTCTAAAGTTTGAAAATTTAGTTTTTCTAGTTTTTGTTTGTAAGATAAGTGCTGAAATCCTATAATTCTTTTGGTGAACTTTCTTTGTACTGACTCCAATAAACTGATATCCTTTTTCAAGTAGGGTGACCAAGCCGGACTGTTGAATTCCACTAGGGGTCTTACGTAGGTCAAATACATGGCTTTCAAAAAGGATACGTCCCTGCTGACGGTTGATTTGAACACTAAATTTATTCGTTGAAATGGCTTTGAGGCTATAGCAAGCAGTGGTCAGAGAATTTCAAATTTGAACCCACTAGTATACCCAAATCTCTGATATTGTGCACAAATGGTAATATTACGTCCCCAATTGTGTACCTAAAGTGATGATTTCGCGAGCCAAGGTGGAGAACATTACTTTTCTCTGTCGCAATAGTTAGCTGATTTTGTACTTTCCAATCGAAAACTCTACGTACGTTGCCTAAAAGTCAATAATAGTCATCTAATTTTTGGCAAGCAAAATACAGCTTATAGTCATCTGCAAAAATTTTAATATTACAGTAGGGAACGATTTTAACTAGATCGTTAATAAATAATAAAAATATTAGCGGGCCGAGGACGCTACCTTGTGGTACCCCGCTTATTACATTTGAAGGCGCAGATAAGGTATTATTAATTTTGACGAACTGAACTCTGTTAGATAGAAAACTGTAAATCCAATCAAAAATTTGCCCATTAACTCCGATGTTACGTAACTTATTTGATAGTTTCGCATGACAAACAGAATCGAACGCTTTGCTTATGTCTAGATACAGTCTAGTCTGTATATCACGTCGACTGGAAAGCCCTTGTCTAAGCTAGTTGTCCAATAATTTTCACATTCTAGAAGCTGCGTAAGTGTCGATTTGTTGCGCAGAAAACCATGTTGGTGAGCCGTTATGATGTTATGCTGCTCTAGAAACAAATTCATGTGTTTTTTAAAAATTTTTTCTAGCACCTTACAGTATGTACAAGTAAGACTATTTGGTCTATAATTAGCTACATCCCCTTTGTTTCCTTTTTTAAAAATAGGAACTACAATAGCTTTTTCCATTGTGTAGGTAACGTTCCTGTTTCTAGGAATTTTTTGAATATCAGCTATAGTGGGATAACTAATTGGTCTGGAAACAATTTCGAAAAGCATGATGGTATTCCATTCGGCCCACACAATGTAGTATTTTTTAATGTACGTATTGGCTCAGTTATCTGTACTCTAGTAACTGAGAGCTGTGGCATCCTTATTGCAGGCATTTCAGTTCTTAATGGTCTTAGACTAACGCCGTTGTCGGCTACAAATACCGAAGCAAACTGCTCATTTACAGCAGCAGCTTTATCGCAATCGATGTCGCAGATTTTTCCGTCCTTAGCTACTAAAGTTGGTATGTCCTGTCTGCAACTAAGATTAGCATTTACGTGTTTGTAGAAGTTTTTCTTGTCTGGGGATTCTAACAGCTGTACCTCTTGATTCCTGTGATATGTACGTAACTCTCGTCTACATAATTTAGTCGCCATAACTAATTTAATTTTGTTAGAGTCTGAGGGGTTGGTTTTATAGTTTCTATGCATTAATTGCTTTTTCCGAATTAATCTGGCTATATACTTTGGATACTTAGTTCTCGTGCTGAAATTTCTAGAAATCATCACTGGGACATACAGATCGAACAAATTTTTACAGTATATATTGCGTAAACATTGTCCACATGTCCTCCGCAGACTGACAGTTACAAAACACTGAATGCCAGTTCGTCATTTCTAAGCTTAATAAGGTTCCGATTTTATCAATTTTTTTCCATAAATAGATTTGAGCACTTTTCCTTGTAGAGGGTAAAACTGTTACACTTATGGTAAACTTCACAACATTGTGATCGCTATTTGAAAACGGGCTGTCTGTGTATACATTGTGCACAATATTTGGTATGTTTTCAAAAACTAAATCAATAATGTTACCACTTCTAGTACTATCCAATACTTTTTGTGAGAATCCAAAGGAAAGAAACATTTGTAAGAATTTATCTTGACCATTATATTGCGGGAGCGTTCAGCTTGAACCAGTCAATATCAGGTAAATTAAAATCGCCCACTAGAATAATTGGTAGCTTTTTTCACAACCACTGTTGAAGAAATGCTTTTAATGGCTTAAACACCTCTGTTGCTTTTACTCCTGGTTTGTAACAGCAGGCAATGATATAGTCAGTTTTAAAACTTTTGAGACGTATGCAAACTAGTTCTAATAGAAAATCTACTTAAATTCCGACTGCATTTAAATACTTTTTTAAGAAAATTGCTACTCCTCCTCCTGTAGACGCCCGATCCCTACGAAAAATGTTATAATTCTTTTCACAGGCAAACATTGAGTTAGGGTTTTCAGCTTTCAGCCAAGTTTCTGTAATACAGATAATATCAGGAAATTCCAGCGCTATAATTTCCGCATTGAAATCGACTAGTTTATTTTTGATACTTCTAGCGTTCAAAAGAACACACTTTAGTTCGTTTATTCCTAGTTTTTTTGATGGCATTTATATCGGCCTTCTCACCCTGGCCTACTGAAAACCCGCACTCGTCTTGCTCAAAGTTGGCCTACTACATATATGATTCGGAATACGTTCATTAAAACCAGAAACATATCTACTAGCAATTGCCGCGTATGATGTAGGTTGTGGGTGGCAGTCCCCGGACGTATAGGATTTCCAATGTGGACCAGTCAGTGGCTTGTTGTGAGTCCGAATAGGCTGGAGCATGGTTGGAGAAGACAGTAGAGGAACTCGCTGGGGCATATGTGGAACGCAGAAACGTTCTTTGTGCCAAATTTCCCACACTGGTTGCAAACCAGCCCACGTGAGTTATATTATAACGACATACACTGGCAACGTGACCATGAGATCCACATGTAAAACACTCCTTACTGGCAGTTGGCACTGGAAGCTTATTCCAATTTTCGGTTTTGGGTGCATCTTCGCCGTCGTACAGAATAATAACATAAGATCCCTTGTCTTGGATATTCGTAATTGTGGAATAATTTGGCTCTGGTAGTAATTCAGTCCGAAGCGACATCAGCAAGTTACCGAATTGATTTTGTCCAGGTAAGCTGAATGAATTCGCCCCGTTAACCCTTTAATGCCCAGAGTATCACTGGCTAGACAGCCTCATTCTGACACCTTCTAGTTTTTTGGACATTGCTCGAGCTACGTGCGTCGTAGAGAGATTACGAAACAACCATTCGATAGAGAAATGAATGGTGAACAAAACATATTCAGTCGATTAAGGGTCTAGGACGCACCGTTTTGGCGTTATAAGCGCGCAAAGTTGAGAATTTTTAAAAATTTGCGCCATCGCTCAGGCATAATATGTACCTCACCCTAGAGTAAGAACACAGCAACTTTGCGCCTGCCATAGTTGAATGCTATAAATGAACTACATTATCTGCTGTATCTGATGCACATAAAGCAGACTGCCGGAGTTGCATTTAAATTTCGTAATGTGGCCTTAAAGAAAATACTACTTTTGCGACGAAAAAAAGTCAAATTTGCACATTGCTTAAATGAGCATAGGCTTCGCTGCGTACCAGTAGAAATAAAAATTGCCGGCCAAATGCGAAGACCTACAATTCCCCATAAAAACAGCTAAAAGATCTTGTCACTAAAATAGACTAGTCAAGTTGCATAGCCCCAGATATAATAGTTCATCGTGGCGTATCTCCCATGATCCTTTGGGCGTGAAAGGGTTAATATCAGAAAAATGCAGTCCTGCTCCCGAAAACTTATCGGACGGGTACGTGGATACACCAAATTTTGCTTCATAGTGTTACATAGTTCCCGCCGAAACGAATAACATTGCCGCAATTTGGCCTCCAGAAGCGAACGCATTAGAGATACATCCCTGTCTTCAGAATGTGGTAATTTCCGTGCTAGTTGTTTTGCTGCTCCTGCGTGTCTAGTTATCTGTATTTGCATGGACAGTTCAAAATCCCCTGTGTTTTTAGCACGTATGGGCGTATGGCCTGATAACAATGTTCCACCGATTGATACTTTTTGTTATCGTATGTGAAATTAAACTTGTAGAAGTTTGATAGAGGATCTAATTGTCCTTGCACAATTCGTGCATTTTCTGAGGTGGCCCCCTGTAACTTTTTTCCAGACACAACTCGAGCCGAAGACTGCTGTAGTCTAGGTGTGGGCAGCGGCGGGGATGGTTTGGGGCTCTCGTTGGTCGATGGGGAGAAAAATATCAAAAGTTCTTCTGGTGATCAAATTGGGCAATTCCCCTTGGCTGCCTGGTCAGATTACAAGTCGCATGCCCACTTCAAAGCACGGTTCAAGCTGTCTTGAAAACTAGTTGCGTTCAAACCGGTTAGCTGTATAAGTTTAGCCAAATTCTGCAAATTCGACATAGTGTTATTTGCTCTGCACGACGGGCACACTATAGTAATAGCTTCTAGGCTTCCGATTTTGTCGTAAACAGAGTTTGGTACACTCAAACATTTTGTGTGATACCAGTTCTCACACAGTTCGCACTGAAGACCCGTATAGCCAACCTTACGGGAGCATTTAGGGCAGCTAGCATTACTTTCAGATACTGATGACGATTCAGTGATATTATCGTTCTCGTTTTCATTTGGGGACTTAGCCGAGCTTGGTGTGCAGGACGAGCTGATGTGCCTTGTGCCCGTGCCAAGTACCTACCTATCACATTTTGAGAACGGACAAACAATATGGGTGGATTTCACTAAGCTGGTTTTACTTTAGTATGAGTTTATGAGTTTATTCCAGTAAATGTATGTTTTAATAAAGTAAAAAGTAACATGTCAAACATTCATAACTAAGTTACCGAGTCAATATTCTGCTTGCAAAACTAAAAGCTAGTAAAACACCGCCAAACAGAACCTTTTATTGATCCGCGCAACTTCAAATATTCATTCATTTTGAGACCAGTCTGCAAGTTACGCAACATATTATAGCTGAGTCACGTTAAAAGCCACAGCTTGTTATATTCCTGCAATAGTTTGTGTTCAATCTCAGTCAATGAGTGAGGGAAATTCGCAAAGTTCAGTGACGCAAAATTGGAGCAATCTACCGGATCATATTATTTTATCAATCTATCAGCATTTAGAACGATTAACCGACGTTTATCAGGCCTCGTTAGTTTGTTCACAATGGCAGCGATTATTCCACCACCCGTCCCTATGGAAACAAGTTTGCCTAAACCTAAAGGACCAATGTGGACGTCAAACGGTTTGCTTGGAAAAATATGGACAATTTATTCAACGGTTGCAAATGGTTGTTGACCAAACTACACCTGAAAGCCGGCAGGTAAACCTACTTACTGCTTCGTAAGTGGAAAACTCAGGGGACAGTTTTCAGGGGATTAAACGGATTAGATTAAATTTTGTTGGCTTGATAAACTCATCTTGAAGTTGAAACAGGTGCAAAAGACGTTACAAATACATACTGAGTATGGCAACTTACTTATGATTAGATTTATTAGATATTGACAAAATGAGTTTTAATCTAATCCGTTTAAACTGTTTCCGGAATTGGCCCTCGGTAAAGTTCATAGACTAGTCCAAAATAACTTAAGCTTTTGTATAAACTTCAACTGACCCAACAGGTTTACGACAACCTCTGACCAAAGTATGTCTAACTTCTAAAAAGAGTGTTCTTGATGCTGACTCGTTGCCGAAGATTTAGCTTGCTCAGCATTAGACTTCAAAGTTTCTCGCTTGTATTTATATCGGTTGACTGCAATTTCTGTTGCTAATATAACACAGGAAGCCACCGCGCCTACAAATAGCACAATTAGTGTTTCCCAAATATGTTCCATGGCTAAAGTGCTTTCCTCGTGCGGAACAAATTGAATGCGTTTATCTTTGTGAACTTGTTTTGCGAAAAAATGACGAACCGTTCTGTCCGCGAGGTCAGGAAATGACCCCGAACTCATAACTAAATCCAGCAGGTATTTGTTGACAATATTTCTATTAAAAGCGTAGACGTAGCCTTTTTCAGGCCAAATGTCCTTTAGAATTTTAAGCGACACCAAACCTTGAGCGTTGTACCGTACAGAACTTTGATAACCACGATACAGTGAACTGTAATCCAGCACTAAAGCGCAATTTCTTCTGGTAGCAGCTTCCGCTAAAATCGCAACAGTTTTGTGTTCATCAAAACTTTTGTCTCGATCAAGCAAAATGTTCGGATAATTGGCTGCATCGCTCAAAAGTTGTGTAATTTCTGAGGCAAAGTCGACCTTTTTTGGGTCTGGGTAAACATTTGTTGTTTGTAGATCGTCGAGAAGGGTTGCTGTGGAATAGAGATAGCACTTTTGACGACGAACTAAATCAGGGATTTCGTAGATATTTTGGAAAAACGGTTTTTCGGATTTTCTACTAAGTCGAACAGCAATATCTGAAGACACTGTAAGGAGTAAAACACTAAAGGTGAAAAGCCAAACACTATAAAAAATTTCACCAAAATTAATACGCATCGTGAAGTTATAAAAATTTTTCAAAAACGTAAAAAACCCATCAAACACTTCAAAAATTGCGAAAATCACGAAACTTGCTAACCAAACTTTCAAATCGACGGCGCCAAAAAATATAGTTTTCTCACGATTCCAACCAGATTTTAAAGAATAGATTAACATGATACTTTCAGATGATACTGGTAAACTGAAATCTAAGATAGGATCAGCATCTTGCAAAATTTGCCGCAACGGGACACTGTACAAGCCAAAATCAATTATATGGCTTGTAATCATATTCACGACATTCCCGCTGGTATTATCTGGTCGTACCAGAATCGGATTTAAGCCTAGGTCTTGCAGGACCATTTTGATGAGATACGCGTCTGTCCCCCAGAACGGGCAATGTTCATCCTTTTGCCCAACGCAGTCAAGGACGAAAGGATAAATTGAATCAGGCGCTCCCACGCGGACATTAGTCACCATTATGACTCAACCAATTAAATTGCATTAAAGTAGGATGAAATATTAAAGCTCTAAAACAGAAAGTTATATTAAAAACTGTTTATACCGTAATTCCTCGAATAAAGCTCCAGGGCTTTTATTTTTTGTGAACATTCAAAGGGGGGTCCATTCTAGGCAGAGGTTCAATTCAAGATAAGCGTTTTATTATTTCGTGACCATTCAGACGGGGGTTTATTCGAGACAGGGCCTTTATCCAAGACAGGAGCTTTATTCGAGGAAATACGGTGTTTGGCTGAATGACACACTATGACATAATATAGCACCTCCGATAGCGCTAATAGCGCACGTAGCAATCGCGAAACGGAAATGGAATGTAAAACAAAACAGAAAGCCCGTTTGGACGTATGCAAAAAACTTGGAATCCAATTTAACAGCGATCCATTACCTAGCAAAATACCTTTGATATAAGGTTACAAAACAAAGCAAATGAACTATGGGAAACAATTTAGGTTTTGATGTCGTTCCAAGTTAATCTGTGTTAATGTTTAGATGGTCGGCTGTAAAGTGTAATATGAGCTTGACTGTATCTGCAAATTCATAAAACAAGCTCAATTTAAGTGTTAAGTGGGATTCACAAAGCCGGTTTAACTTAAACTCGGTCTATGTCGATCATCTGATCGTATGAAAGACACTTAGAATGAGTTATTACGATGTTTTATTTCATTCGAAAAGAACGTTTTAGACCGCGTCAGTGTGAATGCCACTATGCAGTTGTACTGTTTTTGTTTCAGCTAGCTGTAGAAGCCCTGCTAAAGTTGACCGAGTTGCCGGGGGGTCAATTGCGCGAATTAATTATCGGGTTCAGCGGCGAAAACCCCTTGTTCTACGCAGGAACAGAATTCGTGCACGCTGTTTGCGAGATTATAAGGCAGCCCAATTTGGCCCAGCTACAGTTGGTGGATCTTCACCGGTTGCACGTCAAATTGACGGACGAGTTTTTATATCTATTGGCTCACAAACATTCCAGTACCCTCAGATATCTAGGTCGGTTTCTTTGGAATTAAAAAATGACTACAGTACGAAAATTAGGGTAGTTAAGGCCCTGTGGACCAATGGATAAGGAGTCGGACTTCGAATCCGAAAATTGCAAATACGAATCCTGCTAGAGTCAAGTTTTTTACACTTTACAACAAACTTTTTGGAAAAAGTGGACCCTGGCAGGACTCAAACCTGTAATTTTTAGACTTAACTGTTTTATACCTTCTCCATTGCGTCTCCGGTCAGTAAAAAATTTAAATTGAATTACATACCTAGATTAAAATAAAAAAATTTATTCAGTGATTTATTGTTTTGTTATCATACTTTTATGACAGTTCATCATAATTCCATCCTAATGTTATTTAACCTATGTAATTGTCTACAATACATGTTTAACTTTCTTTTGCAGATCTACAAAACCAGCAAATGATTTGCCTGATCACACCGCACTGCTTGCTGCACGCGATTCAGTCGTGTGAAATGCTGCAAGAATTGCGTGTGTATTACGCCAGTTTCAGCGACGATTGCCTTCAAGCCCTGGCGAATCTGCAGTCGGGTCGGCGTCCCCTCAAAGTTCTGTCCCTTCTCTGCAGCGCCCAGGATAAATATCGAGGCGACGTGGAACGATTCGATCAGGTTGATCTGACCAACGAGCAGTGGGCTCATTTCAAACAGTTAGTTAGTTATTTAGTTAGTTAGTCAGTTAGTTAGTTAGTTGGTTATGTACTTTGGTCAAGACTCAAGAGTACTTAATAGGACCCTATGTACACTCCTATTATGTACTCTTGCTTTGGTGAAGTTCTAGGTACATAGTTCTCAGGTTAGGGGGCAAAATTTAGATAGGATTTAAACGGATTACACTATAGTTTGATTGTTGTTTAAGTAAACTTAGGTATGTATGTATACTAAAGTTAGGTATTTACCTAATGTACACAATAGGGTTGATTTGATGCGACCTATTTTCAATTGATTTACTTTGATTCGATTATTTATTTCTGACTTGATTTGATGCAAGAAAATCAAAACAACTCTAGTACACACTACACACTAGGGGTGGGCGCGGTAACGATTTTCATCAGCGCAAACCGCAAAAATTACCGATGTTTTTGCTGTAATTACCGCATAGTTTTGCGGTAACCGCGGTAACAAAATGTCTGCGGTTGCCGCAGCCAAAGTTTAATGTATTCGTTAACTGCAAATTTTGGTCTCGAATCGAACTTCTTGGGTGGATTTCACAAATGTGATTTTACTAAACCATGGGTTTACGTTTTTATATGATTTGCACATAATTTCATTACGAAAAATAGCCTGATTCGTTACAAATTTTCTTGACTTTCTTGAACCATGGTTTTGGCTCAGCGGAAATTTTAGCGGAACGGAGACCAGCTGTGCTGCAGGTTTCAAATTTCAACTGCGCTCTAACCATGGTTTAAGAAAATCTAGGAAATTCGTAACGAATCAAGCTACCTAAATTTCGTAAAGAAATTATGTGCAAATCAGCAAATCATACAAAAACGTACGTAAAACCATGGTTTAGTAAAACCACCTTTGTGAAATCCACCCTTTGGGTCTCCAAAGGCTATTTGTGCGCCTATGTATGTAGTTGTCACCTTGTCAGTTGTCATCTTAAATGGACAAAACAAGCCTTAATTATTTAGCTGAATCAGTTACCGCGGTATTACCGCAAATTGCGGCAACGGCGGTAAAAAAACGTTTACTCTTACCGTAACGAAGTTTCATATATTCGCCAACGCAATTTTTGTTTCAAATTTAACATTTGGGCTTCTAAATACTAATTATGCGGCTAACTGTGGCCTTGTAGGTAGTTTCTTTGAACTGAAAAGACAAATTTTTATCGTCTACAATTTGCTGTGAATGTCAAGAAACAGACATAAACAGCATCAAAATGACCTAACGAGTTTTTTTTAACCGCTTCTGTATCTCTGAAAAGTAATATATAGTCTGATAACAATAGTTCGTATCCCATTGGCCAGGGCCAGTAGACCACCGCGTGATATTCAGAATCTCAAATTTCTATATAGTTTCTGGTAGATCGATTTCTGGTAGATCGGACTTCGCGAAATGAAAACAATGAGCCCGGGGTGATTCCAATCACCGACCGTCTTATCGTAGATACATACAAGACGATCTACTATCTGAGCCAATAAACGTGTCAGTGGCCAGGTCAGAGTGTCATAGACGTACTGATGACAATACCAATATATAGTTTTAAATTTTTATTATTTTAGCTTTTCAAAATAACAATTTAATTTCTCTTGATTTTAGTTGTCTTTTTCTCAGTTTTCCTGGCTTGATGTGCCTTCGAATTTATCGTTTTCCATATCTGCGCTGGCAGTATCTTTCGCAGTAGGACTCATCCAAAAATGTCATTCCATAACAGTTATCATCCAGATAGCATGGTTCGCAATACCCAGAACGCATACAATGAAACGCGTTGTCTAAAATAATCCACATGCGGCGTCATCGTACCGTTACATGTGACTGCAAGTGCGCTCATCATAAACAGTTTGCAACTTAAACATACAGTATGTGGCCTAACGATGACGGTCGTTTCAACTTGTAGTACGTAATGTACCTAGAGTAGATTATGTAGCTATCTTACTCAGAATAAATCTAGCGTGTGTCTCGGGTGCTTTTTACTGTAGCTGAGAAACTAGCTCCTCCGAAACCAGCAGAAAGTTTGTGCAAAATTTATTGAGTTTTGATCCATTGCCACGACCAGCCGCAGGGCGTGGAGTTTTCAGCAGTAGTATAGTTATTTTTGCTACTTATAGTTATAGTTATAGTTGCTACTTATACTTAAGTTATAGTTACTTTTTGCAGTTATGCACTGACATAATATCCCCACTCGTTTTTTTGATATAGTTGATAAGTCGTTTCTACGTTGAGAAAATGACATTTTCGTGCAAAAATCACGTAATTTGACTTTTCTCTAAAATTTTCAAAAGCCCATAACACCGACTCTACAAACTATTTTTAGAAAAGAAAAAAACGGGTGGGGATATTTTCTTAAAGATAATGTGGTTAAAGTTTCGAAGCCGTAGTCCGTTTTTAGCTTGAGTTCTGTGGGCGCAAAAATTACACTGAAATGTCAAAAACCACGAAAACGACATTACCCCCTTAAGCCAATTTTGGATAAGGCCAATACTTACAGCCGTATGTCCGTTCAGCCGGCAGAATTACGAAATAATCACGCCACCAGTAGTGTTGAAGAGCAGATTATGGCATGATCTGTTCGTAATTTTACCGCTGAACGGTCATAGGGCTGTAAGTATGAATTCACCCTAACTGACCTAAACCAATGGTTTAAAAAAATCTACAGATTCGTAACAAATCAGGCTATATTTCGTGATGAAATTATGTGCTAATCATGCAAAACGTACGTAAAACCGATGGCTTAGCACCACCACCTTTGTAAAATCCACCCCATAAGTCTTAATTGTCTGCATTCTAGAAGAGCGTTGGAAACGATGTGATCTAGCATGACCGTTTATCAGTCTAGAACTGCTGAGTCAGACAAAAAAGAAAGTTTCAGTATAGTTACAAATACCCTAACTTTTTGTAGCAATAGAAGACGTTGCTGAAAAGCATGTACATAAGCAGTGCAGGTTAAACCAAAGGTTATGTGCTAAACTTATTCCACAAATTGGGGGAAACGTTTTAAAGCCACTCATTTTTATCAACCGTGGGGGGCTCATAATCTGGGGTTTTAAACCATTTGATGCCAGGTTTGACAAGTGATCAATCATATTATAACGGCCAATTTACATACATATAAATAGTCGTGTTTTAATCGTTGAGAAGTTACGGACTACCCTAAACCATAACATATGTAATTACACACACACATGTATTTTCACGTTTCAGCAGGATTCCATGATTTTTAATTCACCATCTTCATGTTCTACATAGCATTTGCTACTGAAGTTTTATTTAACTAAATAATTAAATATATATGACTTACATGGTAATTCTTCCGAATACGCACACCCTGCACTGAGTGAGAGTGAGTGAGTATGGCCGGGTTCACACTGGCACTTGCACAAGCACAAGCACAAGCACAAGCACAAGCACAAGCACAATGCTTGGGCGTTCACACTGGAACTTGCACAAGCACAAGCCGAGCCAATCAAATTAAAGCGCGCCAGTGTAACGTCTTTTCTATTCATAAGTTTCGTTATCGCTTGTGCCTGTGCTTGTGCTTGTGCTTGTGCTTGTGCAAGTGCCAGTGTGAACCCGGCCTATGCATCATCTTCCGTACAGGAACACCCACTTTAAACTCTGGAAATTTAGTTTTAACTAATTTGCGTCTGTCTAGCCCAAAATGCATCATATTCCGTAGACGCACACCCCTTGTTTCCACTTACATTAGTTTGATGATTTTAGAATAACCTATACACTCTAGCGTCATTAACTTACAGGGTTCCGATTCTCGTTTGATCAAACCACCTAAAAGCAAAAACGGTTAAATAAAACTGCTCGCAATTGTAGTAATTTGGCCGTTGCACAATGGTTACATGAAAACACATGAAGCAGCGTAACTAACAAGCTCAGTTTTGCAAAAGTATTCATTAAGCATCGAGCACTTACTTTTGACACTGATCTGACACTTCCTGGTTTTTTGGCCATTGCTGGACGCTGGAGCTACGTGAACGTGCGTCCTAGAGAGCTCGTAAAACCATCATTTAATCGGTAGAGGATTAAATGGTAAACCAAACGAGTCTATTAAGGGTCTAGGACGCACCATTTTTAGTTATAAACGCTCAAAATGGAAAGTTTGTGGAAAATTGTGCGAAAGTTAAAAGTTGCTAATATTTGCAATGCGATAGCATGTTAGTAATTCAGCAGTTTAAGTTTTTGACATCCGCTTGGCCATAATTTGAATCTATCTTGGCGGTGTTGTCCATAATTTCTCTACAAAGGATTAATATCATTTAATCCAAATTATAAAATTTTTGACGAAGGCTCACAATATCAGGTAAACTAAAGTACACCCTACTTTATTCATTTCTTATTTTCTATAAAAAGCGTATTTTTTAGCAGCACTAAATCGCAAAATCAGTTAAAGTAAAGCACAAATGCTTACCACTTGAGAGATCACACACGAAGCCAACCAATAGGGCAGACAGAATAAGAGCACGCATCGTAGTAGCTAAGAGAAAAACAACTTAAATTTCAATTCCTTATATTTTCAATATAAATACCTTAATAACTTAATAAAAACACCATGCATATTTGCAAAAGTGACTCTAATAAACATAATAACAATTATTTCAAGACAATGACACATTCACACTTTTCGGCAAACGCCTGTTCAGTTTATCCATAAAGCATTGTACTTAAACTGGTACAGTACGACAGTCCAAAGTTCAGCAGTTAAAAACAAGTCCAAAGTCGGTTTCTGCAGTTCGGTAGATGCGTTGCACAACAGTAAACTTATTTGCAATTCAATTCAGTGTTTCAGTAAAGTGCCCTAACCAGACTTGTAACTCGATTCAGTGTTACAGTAAAGTGCAATAACCAGACTACTGCACTCTGCAGAGTGCAGTCTACTTATACTGCACGCTGTACTCGAATCGATTTACAAGTAAGGGTTGTAGCATGGCTGCGAGTGCACTCAGATATTTGTATGCACGATGCGCTGGAAAGCTCCGAGTGCTTTGCACGAGGGCTTTCCAAGCAGAGTTGCATACTAATATCTGAGTGTCAGTGCTAGCCATGCTACAACAGACTTTTCACATGGCCTTAACACAGGTGAAAAACAAAATATATTGGTAGCGGTAGGATTCGAACCCACGCACAACTGACTTCTAGTTTCAAAGTCAGCGCCTTAGACCACTCGGCTACGCTACCTTGGATGGCAAATGTTTAAATGACAACATTATTGAGTTAGAGAGAGACATTATTATTGAGACGGAACAACTAAGTAACTGGTGTTTATAAACAAGCCTAGGTATAAACTAAAAGGAGACTACGACAGCCCTTCACACTACGCACTTTAATTTTTTCACAACTTGGGTTATAATTAACTGGTTCTGAAGCAGCCGTGGTCGAGTGGATACGATGGACGACTACGGACCTTGATGATGTGCTGCTCGATGGTTCGATTCTTTCCGTTCTTTTAAGGTTCTTTCTTACTTCTTGCAAGCGTGCGACAAATCTTTGAGTGCACGCTGCGTCGAATTCGCCTATGCTTACCGTGTGTTCAGAGAGTGCAACAAATCTCTGACTGCACTCTTAGAACTTAAGAGATTACAGGAGCCGCACATATCAGAGATTTGTAGCATGCCTAATTACGTAGAGGCCATGTGTCAAGTCAGTCACTTATATAGCACTGCTGGTTGTGCTAAAAGAAATTGATGCGCATGTGTGAAACCCTCGTGCAGGTGCACTCGTGCTCCTGCACTCGTGGTTTCACAGAAACATGAGTATAAATCACTTATAAGCACTCCAACCAGTGCCATAACCCATACTTCTACTGCACACAGCAGCGTGCAGTCTACTTATACTGCACGGACTGCACAGTGCAGAGCCACACAAGTGAACCAGTGGCTGAAAACTTACTTAAAATATGAAGATTGAAGCAATACTTGACCAGAATTTTTGATGAATATCAAAATTGTAGTGGCTTAAATAACGTGCATCTGAACCAATAAGCCAACATTTGTGGCGATCGTTAAAAGTTAAGTTATTTTGATCCTATTCTGTTCATGTCGATGGGTCATCCTATATAGTTGCAGTAAAACGTTTAAATTGTAAACCTGTTATCGGTGTTACAAAATTGTGAGTCGGTATGATATTTAGACTACTTTACTATGTACTTAGGCTTGCAGCTTAATTGGTAGATTTTTGGTTCAAAATTTCAGAAA
The DNA here is from genome assembly GCA_030248245.1 of Trissonchulus sp. WLG1_4. NCBI lineage: Eukaryota > Metazoa > Nematoda > Enoplea > Enoplida > Ironidae > Trissonchulus > Trissonchulus sp. WLG1_4. Next base: position 15,156 of record JASANF010017085.1, read on the forward strand.
TTTTCGTTCAAACCCCCTGTTTTGTCATGTCAGTACTTTAATGCAAATAAATGTTTTATCATTGTTTTATCATACTTGATAAAACAATATTTATGCTCAATAATTATTATTCAAAAAGTACAACTTTTTGAGATAAGAAACAAAAATTTATGCTATAGTTTATTACCAAGATCAGGCGACTTAGTGCTTGCAGTATCTTAATAGGCTAATACCCAAACCATTGCGTGATGAGCTATTTAAAGTTCACCACGAATACGCTATTGCACTTGCAGGTGCAGTCTTTTGCGGTTAATGCTATGCCATTTTGTAATTTCAAAATGAAACGCCACGCAAATTCACATAGTTAAATGTCTGGGTCCGTCTCAGTATGTACTCAGAAAAAGTACGTCTTACGAGTAGAGAATTCATTGCAGAAGAAGAATTTTTTTAGTATAAATATGGTAAAGTGTTTTTTATTCCGCCTGAAGGCGGAATTGGGCCACATGCACACGTACAATAGAAAAGTCGGAAGCATGTAAAAACGCGAGAACGAACTACACAATACAGCTACCCAATTATTTCAGGAAAATTAAAAGCAACGAAAAATGAAAGAAATTTTGGTCTAAAGAAAAAGCAAATGAAAGAAAAATCAAAGAAAAAGAAAGAAAATTTGGACAAGCAGTTGACTAGCTGTCAACTGGTTACCTAACTTAAAATTAATTGCTGGTTAATTGGCCTAGGCGCATATTGATAAAAACATATAACAATATATACTTTTACACGCACGCATGTGTAGCACGTACACATTCTATACATGTGTGTGGCTGTCAGTCATTAGAAAAGGGAACGGGTGAACTTTTGGTTTGCCAAAAGTGTGTTACTTGACCCGACTAGCATCTATCAACTTTTCATTGTTGAAATCCTAAAGAAAAATGAAATGGAAGAAAAATCAAATAAAAATGAAAGAAATTTTGAAGAAAAAGAAAAACAATTTTCCTGAAATAATTGGGTAGCTGTATATGTAGCCGTACTATGTCAAGAGCACAAAATTCCAATCATTTCAGACAGTGGGGTACGAGAGCAGCTTGGTAGTTAAACGCGGTGTCTTTAAACGCGGGGTCTATCTTTTGTTAATAAATTGCTTATGTGACATCAAAATGTGACACCTCTATCCGTATATGACACTTCTAACAGCAGCATCAAAGGTGTATTATAAGTCACTTATAGAACTTTTGGCGCGCACACATTAAATTAATGTACTTGCACGTGAAACCCTCGTAGGTGCACTCGTGCGCTTCGCGCACTCGTGCACATACTCGGAGCTTCACGCACAAGTGCGTATAATCTACTGAGTGCACGCTAATACGTGCTATAACTTACACTTCCCGTGCGCATGCGTACTAAAGTACTGTATCAATGTATATATCAAGGTACCCTTAAGTCCTTAGCCCCTTAAGTACTAATTGAAACTCGCGACCCTCAGACAATATGGACAAATTATAATACCGACAACTATAACGGACAAACGGGCAATATTGCACGACAATCGGCTGCAATTATTCACAAGGAGCATTAAGAAAAGGGGCGGATACTGGTTTAGGACATTGTTACGTATTACTTTATACTTCAGATCTTGCTATATTCATACTACACTTCGTGGGGGTACTTAGGGCCTAAACAACCGACGACTGACCGAATCAGGCGCTCTCACACGGACATAGGGGAGAAATTAGGGTCTTGGGAAGCTAGGTTAAACGGGGATTCCGCCGAGAGTGTGGCCTCATTATGCGCCACGTCCAACACTAAACTACGCATTCGAACCGAACCAGTAGCTCACTTCTTGCAGCTACAACCAAATTTAGGTAAAACCTGTATCAATCAGGGGCTCGTTAACCCTATTTTATTATATATTCCGCATGAAGGCGGAATTATTAGTAGAATCATGACTTTATAATTTTATATGAAACACATGCAAGGCAAATCTGTACGTATGCAATGGCCTGTAGTTTTCACAGTGCTGGCTTATTGCAGTTACCGTATTTCAACCGTGGGGGGCACGAACGCCAACAAGCAATCGTTTGAACGTAAATTCCGTTTCAGACAAGCTGAATTAAAACAGCCAGTGATCAGTAAAAAACTAAAACGTTTTCCAGTCTAAAAATTGTGACCCTTCTGAGGTTCTTTTTTCTTAGTTTAAACTACACATGCCCCCCGTTCACTGTATAAAGGTAAAATTCTATGTTTTGTCTAGCAGCTGCCTGATTGGCTGTTGGCAGCTACCCATTGCCAATCAGCGTCTCACCAAATAATAGTTCATACTTCTGTAATGGTAGGTACTCTTGGCAGTTGCTATTAACCCTTTGACGCGCACTGGGAACCTCAGGTACCCCACATGGTGGTTGCCTTAAAAGGGGCTATAAAGCTTGGCTAGCTTATTCTAGTCAACTGAATTTCGAATTGTTTTTTCAGAAATCGCAGATCTTTGCATTTACGGGCCCAATTTTAGTCCTGCTGCCACACAACAAAACCTATGCTTGATTAAGCAATGTGAAAATTTGACTTATTTTCATCGCAAAAGTAGTATTTTCTTTACAGTCTCATTATGATATTTGATCGCAACTCTGACAGTCTGCTTTTTGTGCATCAGATAGAGCGGAAATTGTAGTTTATTTTTAGCTGTCAACTATGATAGGCGCACGGTTGCTGTGTTAATACTCTAGGGTGAGGCACATATTATGCCTGAGCGATGGCGCAAAATTTGCACAAACTTTCATTTTTGAGCGCTTATAGCACAAAAACGGTGCGTCCTAGACCCTTAATCGGCTCATTATGTTTTGTTCACCAGTAAATTGTCTATCGAATGGTGGATTTGCGAGCTCTCTACGACGCACGTAGCTCGAGCAATGGCCATAAATCTGGAAGGTGTCAAAGTCTGGCTGCCTAGAGAGAGAACCTCTGGGCGTCAAAGGGTTAAAATACAAAGTGAGGATATCTGTTTTACAGAATTTAGAAGAATAGCATAACTCTAGAAAAGTCTATCTTAACTTAAAGCAAAAAATTTTGATTAGGTTCCATTCTAAATTAAATTGAATTAAGGTGGTAGTTTCGTATATGCAGCTTTTTTTGATGAGCTGTTACTCGGTTGTTTTAGAAGCTATTCATAAGCGGTTTTTTGCATTTCACAGACAAAGAAATAGAGCATAAGCACATGTATTTGTTTTGTTACCAAGTTTAACAGTTTGTCCAAAATAAGCTGTGCAATATCTCAAATTCGGCATTTTTTCAAGTTTTTGCTTTGTTTCATTTTGGAAAGAATATGACTTGATGAAGTTTAATTCCAATTTAGTCTAAATTTACTTGTAGGTGTCTCAATACATGAATAGTTTCATTTGGATAAGTCATCACGTTGCTTCCGTATTTTAAATCTAAGCTTCAAACTAGAACTTTTTTGAACTTTGCAAAACTTTATGGCTTGAGAAATAATGCCTATCAATAATTGCAAAAAAAAAAGAATCTAGACATTTTAGTTTTCTTCATTTTGGTCAAATATTATGAATATAGACTGCACACATATTCAGCAAATTGACACTTTCGAGTACATGACGCATCTTTTAGTGTAATGAACGTGTATGCGTTGCCATGGCAACCTTGGCAATAAATTCAACCACCATAGTCTAAAGTGACCTATTGTCTTTCAATATGACCGCTAATACATTCAAACGACAATACGGAAGCTAGGTAAAACCAAGAGTACATAATAGCGTCTCACTCTTTATAGAAGAAGAGTGAGACACTCTCCAGCCTGCCTGTGTTCTAGCACAGGAAGATGCGCTGGTCGTTTTCAGGCCACATGTTGACATTCTATGCAACATGTGACTGGCCAATCAGAAGCGAGCTTCTATTCTCTGATTGGCAGACGCCTGTGCACGTGCTCCAATCATAAAACGGGATAGGGATAAAGGTGAATAACTCATTAAGTTATTCATAGTCTGCTTGTAAAAACATTAAAAAAGGTTTGCAAATACCTTTGGGGATATTTTGGCAAACTTTCAGCGAAATTGATTGAGAAACTTTGAAGAAATTCAGTAAAGTTTATATATCAAAAGTTTCTCAATCAATTTCGCTGAAAGTTTGCCAAAATATCCCCAAAGGTATTTGCAAACCTTTTTTAATGTTTTTACAAGCAGACTATGAATAAATAATTAGTTATTAAGCTTTTATCCCTATCTTAATGCTTATCAACGCATCAGCGATTATATACTAAAGTGTGTTACGCAGGGAATCTACGCGCTGATTGGCCAGTCACATGTTGCATAGAATGTCAACATGTGGCCTGAAAACGACCAGCGCATCTGCCTGTGCTAGAACACAGGCAGGCTGGAGAGTGTCTCACTCTTCTTCTATGTAGAGTGTGAAGTTATTATGTACTCTTCGTAAAACGAATATAGAACATCACCTCTTGTCACGTATTTTCGAACGCTTTTTGTCAAAAATGGGGGTGATACACTTCAGAGCTCATACATAACCCTGGTTATATAACAGTTGTTAACATGAGTTTTGACACAACACTGTAGTACAACTTTATCTAGTTCGGTGCCGAGTTTTGAGGATATGCGCAGTTTAAATTTTATATCACATCCTTTTAAAGTGAAAATCGGAGTTGAATTCAGAAAGTGTCAATTTCCTGAAAACAGTTGCAGTTAAACATGCGTTTTAACGTTCCAAACTAATCTTAAGTAAAATATCTAAATTCCTTTTTTTAATTTACTGTTTTTGAGAAAAAGTTGTTCAAAAAGCACGAAATATTGTAAAAATAGCCAAAAAATGTCAAAAACACTACTTTTTTTGTAATAACTATAGTGTAACTGAATATGAAGAGCCTATAATTTGCCCACATGTTGGCCTGAAAGTGCCTCATACGTGTGCTAAACTTCATAAAGTTGGCTGCTGGTTCCAGCGAATCGCGACAAAAACTGCATATACGAAACTACCACCTTAAGAACCTGTGGCTTACTTGCGCTATTTGTCAGCAGTAATGAATGAGGTGGTGCAGTGGTCAATTCATTTGTTTGGAAAACTGTAGCTAACTTGTTCGATTCTGAGACCGACAATGCTTTACCTTACCTACGTGCCAAGAATTTTTTGGTACTTTATGCAAAATACCATATCGCTCTAGGAAGGAATCGTACTCCTTTTAAGAGTCTACTTGTTACATATAGATACATACATAGTTTGAACTTCCATCAAAAATGATCTTATATTTAACTTTACTTTAATCCTTACACTCAGACTGAAAATTTTAGCAGGTTCTGTTAAGTTCTCTATCCAATTATTTGTGATTTGTTTGAAGAAGCAGAATCAATTATTTCGCTTTGGATTGAGCTCTGTTGTTGGCGTTAAGATTACAGTGCCAGCATTTATTTACAGTACACACACACACACATGGCATTACTGTATATATACTAACCAGGTGTTCACATGATACTAACAGATATGTTACTGTCATGTCAGCAATCGTAATTATATGAAACTAGACAGTCTTATAAAGTGGTCTTATGTTACTTTACTTCATGGCCCTGTGGCCCAATGGATAAGGCGTCGGACTTCGGATCCGAAGATTGCAGGTTCGAGTCCTGCCAGGGTCGAAAATTTTGTTATTTTTGACATTGGTACATACGGTACCTTGATATATACATTGATACAGTACTTTAGTACGCATGCGCACGGGAACTTTAGTTACGCTTAAAGCTTTCCATTTTGGTCCAGAAGTTGTAAAGAATAATATTCTAATGTCAACAAGTTCTTCTGCTGAGTGAGCAGTGGTTACATCATGAGGCCTGAGTGTCAATATTCCAGAGGAAATATTAAACGGGGACATTAATCGTGGACAAAACAGTTGTCTATTTCCCATTTCTGTACACATTTACTGCTGATTAGCTCCAAAGCTTCTCCTCAAACATCAAAAATTTGTGTGTAAACACGCTTTGAAGTAAATAGAAATTTTATTGAAGCAAAAATATATATTTTAACTTATTTTTCAAAATGTTAGGTCTCACCGAGATTTGAACTCGGGTAACTAGATTCCGAATCCAGAGTGTTAACCACTACACTACGAGACCACTGAAACAAAATCGTTAAGTTGAACGTTAAAACGTGAAAGTTGTAAGGCTCTCCAAGGTCCAAGCATGTAATGACCATTATGTACAAACTATCTCAAACAAAAATATTGTTGATATTGTTAGTATCATGATAGTGATATGATAGTGTCGACGTCGATAACTTGTTTAGTCAATTGACTTATTCACTTCAATGGTTTTAATTAACTCAATGCTTGAAATTAATAATAAATCGCAAATATGTAGTGCTAATATGCACTGATATCGGATAATAGAAACATTAAATTCATTTAAAAATTAGTTCATATTTTCTGGTTCACATAACATGCACGTTTTTTAATCATCCCTTGTTGCTGCTGTAACAGCTTGTTCATTACCTGTGATCCAAGACTACGTGTAATTTCAAGGATTCAACAGCCCGGTTGGCTCAGTTGGTAGTAGTGCGTACACTACAGAGCATCTGATTAACGATCAGAATGTCGGTGGTTCGATTCCGCCCCGGGTCTGAAACTTTTGTTGTTGTTGGGTTGTTCTGCATACATTGAAGACTGAGCTGCTGCTGTATGATGTGTGCAGAGCAGCGATGTACCTACCCTTCTAGTGTTAATTAACACTAGAAGTTCGACCTACCCAGATTAACGTAGGAGTATCAAAATCTGAATATAGTATATTCGCGGCCCCTGAGGGGGCCGCGTAAAAAGAATACCTTACTCAATTTCTTATTCCTACTTAATCGTAGTGGTAGTATAACTTATTACCTGTCCATTTACTTTTGAGATTTTAGGAATTTGGGACGGGTGTGGAATATTCGAAGACTGTCTTAGTCAGTGTCAATGTCATGTCTGTTTAAGGGGGTAATTGCGTTGTTAGGTGTTTTTTGGGACAGTCATGTCAGCGTTTACAAGTGTAAATCGCAAGCGGTCTTTTGCATAAAGTAAAACTATTTTTTGCCTAAAATTATGCTGTGCATTGTAAGTCAACCGTTGGTCTTCTTTGTAGGACAAGTGTTTGAAGTTTGGTCCTTTCCAAAATTCAAGTTTTTTTACAAAAAGTTGGCGCCACAGCTCTGAATGGCTTATACTAGGGCAAAAAAGTTAAACTTTAACCTTAACTGAAATTAAACAAGTGGGTCCCTAAAAGGGACAAATTCCGAAACAGTGGCGTAAAATTATTATATGATGCTGAACGATAGTAACTGTTATTTGCTGTGGCGACTGGCGAATCCTTCGATTTGCTGAGCATAATTCGGCCATACGTATCTCGTATGTTTGATTTCAAGGGCTTGGTGTACGCAGTACACAGACATTCTCAAAGTATGGTCTGGGCCAATTGACCGTGACAGATAAGTGCCACACTCCGTCACATTCGACTCCATCTTTACAGCAAGCTTTCCAAAACCCAGCTGAGCTAAGCCGCCTAACTTGAGTAAAAACTGCTTCTCAGTAATGGTCAGACATTCACGCTTACATACCTGTTTTGAGTGATTTGATGCAGAATGTGTGGTCATTTTTCTGCAGTTTTTATTTGCTAGTCTGACCGCCATGATACGCAGCTCTAACGTTTTAAAATTCGTAAGGTCCAAAGCTAAAAAAATTTTACATGATCCGTTTTTTTGTGCTTGATAAAACATAAAATCTCTCAACTATCTTAACTGGCCCCTAAAACTATTTAGTCGATGTGTCTACATAAATACATATATTGGATCAAAAACTGTGGTGTATTTTGGCTCAGCCGAAGAATCATATCAAAATCAACTGAAATCTTAACCTAGGCTAAACAGTTTGTACTCGGTCTAAAACCGCCTCATCATTTTTCAACCCCACGTACCTTCCTACTTTGTCCAGTAGTAAATGTGGATTACTATGCCTGTGAGGGGTTTTAATTGGCAAATACCTACTCCAAAGGCATTCTCGCCTGTTCCGTATTCCGTTAGCTGATTTTTCTGGTTCTACCCTGTGTCGGTTCTTGGGCCCCGTTTGGCGGACATTCCGCAATAGAGCAGTGCGACTTGCACTGCCACTGCCATCCCGCCCACCCGTGCACAGCCGGAACTTCTTATTGAATGAATGAACGGTGGACAACAAATTGGAAGCTAATTTGCATAACGTTCTTCACAAGCCACGCCCATGAAACATAATTGACTATTGTTGCCGCATGTGTACACTAGAGAAGAATGATTGGTTACACGTTTGTAACTAATTTGCATATGACGTGGATTTGGCAGCCAATTCTATAACTGTCTGTCAAAGGCCAGACAGACAAAAACACGCAGGGGGAACCAAAGGCCAAAGTGCAAATTAGATTACAAAGGAACTAAAACGTATTTTGAATATTTGTATTGGGCAAGCATGACACAGAGACAGAACAAGTTAAAATAAAAGTTCGTCAGTAAAATTTTTTTACAAATTTTAATGTTAATCCCAATGCTGCAGAGCATAGGGATTAACATCAAACTTCACAATTGAAAACCTTTTGACTGAGATTTTGCAGTTTTAGTGGCTGCAAAAATATACGCTTTTTATAAAGACTGAATCAGGTACCTAAGTGTACATTAGCTGACCCAACAGGTTTACGATGGCCTCTGGCCAATGTGCTTGAAAGTATATGCTTTATACTTACCGAAACTTTTGCCGCAGATTGAGCTTGTTTGTACACATTTTTGAGGAATTAGTTTGTAGATAAAGCAGGTTTCAACAAATTCTTGCCCCCATTGGCAGAATAAAAATATGTCATAAGTTAGGCCTATGCTGAGCATATGGCCTGGAGTGGCTCGTAGCACCAATTGTGTACTCTTGGTGCTATGAAATCATTATAATTATTCCGCCTCTAGGCGGAATAAAAAGTTAGGAGAGTTACAGTTAAAACTTTAGCTGTAACTTTAACTTAAATTAACACAACTTTACCTTAACTGTAAATTAAAGTTATTTTAATAAAAGTTATATAAAAGTCATTGATTTTCGGCTTACTTTAACTTTAACTTAAATGGATGCTTGAGCCTTACTTTAACTGTAACTTTAACTTAAATTGAAGCGATGGCCATTACTTTAACTTTAACTTTAGCTTAAATGAAAATGGGTTGACTTTTTTGCCCTAGCTTATACACGCTCGCACTGAAAATTTAACGTGTTTTCGTATAATTAAAGCCCCCTAAAAATGTCCACAGGTGAAATTCGAAAAAGTGAGAGACATGCCTGGGGATTTTGACCTCTAGAGTACTGTGCCAAAAATTGGTGCTCAGGCGTCATTTGTAACTTGAGTTCTGTGGGCGCAAAGATTACATAGAAATCACAAAAACCTCGAAATCGCAACTACCACCTTAACAAACAATCCACAAAGTTTTAAATCAAAGCATTTTTATTCTTGTTCAGAAAACTTCCGGACTGCGAGGTTAGTCTGAAAATCACCCATCGCTGCCCACCGAAACGTATTCGAGAAATTTTGCAACCTGCAATTCCTCTGTGGAGTTTATATTTGGAAGCCTATTCGATTGCACACGCGGAGGTTCGAATGTGCGCCATACAGTATTCAGACACATTGCAGCATGTCAAGATTTTAACCCCCATGAGCGACAATATGGAATTATCGATTATTGAATTAGCTCAAAATTGTTGCAATCTCAAATCGCTCTGTGTATTGCAGCCCCTGGGTGCAAAAGCAATCGAAGCAATACAGTGCGCTCGACCTGCATGCCAGTTAATGCTCTTGCAGTAGCACATGAGCAAAGGAGGAAGACCTGCATCAAGAGCAAGATGTGTGACTCCAGAATTTTAAAAACAAGCAAGGGAGCATGCAATCATCACGAATTTCAAAATCCCAAACTGAATCCTAAATCGTGTCCAATCATCGACGCCACACGAGCGGGCCTTCAAACGATCATAGCAACCTTTTCTGTGGGAGTTTGCGTTATTTGCTTTCAGCGACAGTTGAACTACACAGCTGTCCACATGAAAGTTAATGGCATGTCGGCAATCGTCATTTTGTGAAACTAAAGTTTTATCAAGAGTACATAATAGCGTCTCACTCTTTATAGAAGAAGAGTGAGACACTCTCCAGCCTGCCTGTGTTCTAGCACAGGAAGATGCGCTGGTCGTTTTCAGGCCACATGTTGACATTCTATGCAACATGTGACTGGCCAATCAGAAGCGAACTTCTATTCTCTGATTGGCAGACGCCTGTGCACGTGCTCCAATCATAAAACGGGATAGGGATAAAGGTGAATAACTCATTAATTTATTCATAGTCTGCTTGTAAAAACATTAAAAAAGGTTTGCAAATACCTTTGGGGATATTTTGGCAAACTTTCAGCGAAATTGATTGAGAAACTTTGAAGAAATTCAGTAAAGTTTATATCTCAAAAGTTTCTCAATCAATTTCGCTGAAAGTTTGCCAAAATATCCCCAAATTTATTTGCAAACCTTTTTTAATGTTTTTACAAGCAGACTATGAATAAATAATTAGTTATTAAGCTTTTATCCCTATCTTAATGCTTATCAACGCATCAGCGATTATATACTAAAGTGTGTTACGCAGGGAATCTACGCGCTGATTGGCCAGTCACATGTTGCATAGAATGTCAACATGTAGCCTGAAAACGACCAGCGCATCTGCCTGTGCTAGAACACAGGCAGGCTGGAGAGTGTCTCACTCTTCTTCTATATAGAGTGAGAAGTTATTATGTACTCTTGGTTTTATTAATAAAATGGTATTTATGCGCAGGGTTTCATGGCCCTGTGGCCCAATGGATAAGGCGTCGGACTTCGGATCCGAAGATTGCAGGTTCGAGTCCTGCCAGGGTCGAAAGATTTTGAAATTTCGCATACGAATGCTAATGTGAGCAACATGTGACTCTCGCTATCTCTTCCTTTTGCTAACTGCAATAACTTGTTTTGCTTTGATGATGCCAAGCTAACTGCACACGCTGTAAGTACACTAATCGACACTCGACAGTATATATAATATTTATTACACTTTATTCATCCCGAATCGAAATTAAACACCAACTAATATAGAAATTTTAACAAACCCAATAAACATAGCTTAATAGGTCCGAATAATGCCTACCCTGGCCTAAATACCGTTCAGCTCGAAAAACACTATAGGCTTACAGTAACGCGTATTTGTCTAGACGACAGAGTTCACCGATTTTCCTTTTTATTCTGAAGTCGTCAATAGGCTATTTCAGCGGGCGTCAGTCTTTAAATAAAAAACGTTTTGTCCCTAAACTTTCAAGCAAGCGCCGTGTAAAGTATATTTTTACTGCTAATAAGAATCACTTTCGTATAATAATTTCAACAGGACTGTACAAAAATCACAATATATACACAAGACATCAGGAGACGTACAAAGTTACAAAAGCAATAACAAAAACAATACTTGAGTCTGGCAAAGCAGAAAAAACATCAAGAAGCACCACAGAAAGCTCAGCACAACAGGATAGAGAAAATAAAGAAGGCTTGGTCAATTTCACTGATACAAGTGAGGGAGGTTGGTGGTTCGGGTTGGAACGGAGGGGCCCCGGCCCTAGTTTTGCCATTTTTCGCGACTGCTTTTTTTACTCTTTTTTTAACTTTAGTGAAACTTTTGCGCATTTTTTTGCATTCCTTTTCTTTTGTTTGCCGGGGGGCCCCGGCCCCCCCCCCCCCAACCGGTACTATGTGCATCTATGTTTGGGACTGCTTTTTTTACTCTTTTTTAACCTTACTGAAACTCTTAACTGGTTGGTTATCCCACTCTTCAAATGGTTGTCAGTAACTGAATGATATCAGTAGCCTCGGAAAATGGGTTGGGCTACTGATATGGGGTAACCGGTAATCCCCCCACACCAACAATCCATTGCATCTACGCGCTTACTGGGAAAAAATTGCACAAAAATCGGCAAAAACTTGTTAAAAAAAAGAAATTTTTTCTACTAAAATACTATGATATTGCAATCAATTATTCAATATTAAATTTCAATCTTTGTTAAAAATAAACATGATCAAATAGTATATACATGAAAAAATAATACACACAGTTCCGGTAAAGTAGGACTAGTGAAAGCATAAACTTGGCTGGATTCATACACAAAATATAACTACAAATATCATACATAAACTTATTTATCAAAATAATATTATTTTTACAGGAACTTTCTTTAATTCGTACAAAATTTAGATATGATTGTTACTTTTAGTCAGAAAATAATTAATATTCACACATTTCTAGTTTTTTTTGAAATACGTTCGTTACTTAATAAGTTCGAAAATGACAGCTGTGAAAATTAGAAGATTTCAGTGAAAAACAACAAGAAAATAATATCTAACAACAAATAACAAAATAATAGTCAGAAACTATATGAAGTAGTACCATCAAAGTAAAGCTAGGATATATGCATTTACAGTGAGTAACAAACTCAATAGTAATTATATATATTACAAAATTTTGACATCATTAAAGTAGAAAAACAAAACTTAAAATATAGTCAGAATTTTAATGCTTCAAATTAATAAACATAATACTAATTAGGATTCTTATATGTTAAATTCATAAAAACCAGTTACAAGTAATAATAATTAGGATTTTTAAACGTCAAATTAATAAAAACCAGTTTAAAAGTAATATCTTTCCCCTTAAGTCTTACGATATTGCTTTCACGCAATCCATTACTTGATAATTACAGAAGAATTAGTTGATTTATCATGGGTGAATTTCACTGGGTTAGAAACAGCTCAGCTTAGAATCACAATTATGCATGTTGCTGTTAGGTACAATAGGTATTGCGCAAAAAACCTCTATTTTTAAGCGGCTAACAGGCTGAGTGAAAAATTTAGGCTATTTAGGCACACAGGGTAGCTGATATAAAGGTCGATCGAAGTTGTGAGAAAACTGAAATCAAAGCTACTGCCAATTTTTCGCTAAAAAATTGCCTCCATATTTGTCAAAAAACAAAGCTGTTTAAACTACGATTAGCCACAGCAGAGTTAATCCACCCATCAATCAATCGAAATCGCTACGGCTGGAAAACACGAAAGGTGTTTTAACTTAACTTGGCTCAATCGAAAACTAAATTTTTCAAATAATTATTTAGGTTTTGTTACTTATATACATATCTGTATTATTTCGAACAAAATAAAATGTCGTACGGGATGAAAAATCAGTGTACTTCACGCAATCGTGTGTTCGACTTAAACTGGGTTTCAGGTTAACCACCTTCTGTGAATACCAGCCTTTATTATCACAGGCAGAGTATATAAATTAGGCAGGTCAGGGCTGTATCACAAGGCTTGTTGCGATATGACGTTCAGAACATTGTTGAGCTTCTCGCAGAGTCTGTGTTTGCGTGCCCCCGAATCCACCGTCAAAGACTCAATCACCTAGAATAGCGAATAATTTTAGTCGATACAAGAATCTAAAAAAATAGGGGGGACTATTGGTAGACTGTTTAATTAAAAATTAAAGGGAGGGGGGGGGGGTAAACGGGAAAGTAAACTTGGATGAATTATTATCGATACTATTATTATTTGATAGGTTGTTATAAATTTATAAATGTTACAACTTGTGCGGCATTTTAAACACAATGATTATAAACGATTAGAACTGTACAAAAACTTGAATGAATAATTATCACATTCAATAAAGCAATATGGACCCACAAATTATCATTATAATTCTTCAATTTATACGAATTGTAAAAGTATACGATACTTACGCTTAGAACTTGAAAAAACTTCACACAAAGTACTAAGTAGATCACTAAAAAAACAGTGTACCTGTGGACTGTATTTGGTGACATAGCCCATAAGCTCGCGAACAGCACCTGATACGTTGAACTCCTGAGCGTAAGCCTGGAAAAAATATTAAATAAAATGAATAAAAAATAAATGAACAAAAAGTTGATATATAAATTCATCAAACTTTTTTAAAAGGAATTTCATTTATTGGACAAAACTTTTCAAAAGATACTTGACCGTAACTCGATATTTACCAAAAATTAAAAAAAACAACCAGGATTCGAACTGTGGCGCATTGGACTGCCATACCAACATGCTAGCCACTCGACCGTACCTTCGATAAATGAGACATGTGGGCATTGAAATCTTGTTCGGACACGGGCGGAAGTTTCTGTACGTCCGAATAGAATCTGGCTACTTTTTCTCGATAGGACGGAATGTCACGAGCAAACAACAGTTTGTTCGATGGCGAATCCTGCAATAAAAAAACTATGAAAAAATGATTAAAACAAATTGGATAGGCTTTTTCGGCTGTCTCAAGATGAAGAACGAACTGAAATACTAGCAGCACACCTGCTGACTGAGCTTACTTGCACAATTGGGCGAAACTTCAACAGACGCTGAAAAAACTTCTGAGCGTTATTTCAGTTTCTTGAACCGGGCAGAATACCTAAGACCCGGGGTTTTGACCACACCCCTGATAGCAATATCCAATCCTACGCTCGGGCTTAAAATAAGTTCAGGCCGTTTAAAGCCTAGTTCATACTTATCCGCGAGCGTGTCCGTCTGTCCGTAAGCAAAAAGTTTTATCAGCTGGTGCAGAACATTTAGTAGCAGTTAACAGCCAATTTTTGGTGTGTAAGCTAGACCAGCAGCTGTCTATAATCTGCAGAAAATCATAATTGTATCTGTAGTTATTTTCTTGTGCTGGCTTACGGACATTTTTTACGGATACAGCTATAATCTGCCATCAAGAGCTCACTTTTCCCAGCTTGGCTTCGGCAGTGGAGCAAGAGTCCATGAAGGTTTGAGCAATGACGGAAAGGCACGAGTCAACGGTCGGGGTTTTCTCCACGTCGAACACAAAGTCAGGGTTCTTGATGATGTTCACCCAGAACCGCAGTGGCAAGCTAAGAACAGTCAAGAGTACATAATAGTGTCAATCTAGGAGACTCTCTTCCCCATAAAGACATTCACCTACTCTTGATATAAATGACGTTGAAAGCTTGTGCGACTTGTTACGAGCTGTCAAAATATAGGCTCCGAAGTAATAAACGGTACTTATTATTATTACTTAAACTAAATAAAAAATCATTTCCTTTTTAACAATTATTATTTCAAGTTGGCGTGGACCTTCCCAATCTCCAACTGCATGACAGACTGTATCTGATCACGTATGTCAATTAATGGTAGAGCGCTAGTCTGCCGATCCAGAGATGGGTGGTTCGAATCTCCCTCAGGTCATTTACTGCAGCGCTGTCTTTCTTCTTTCTCAGCACCACAATATATTATAATCAAATCCACATCAAACCCCCACCTATTATTTTTCCACGCATACACAACGCCCGGATCAGGCAACTGGTGCTTTCTGGCCTGGGCCTCCAGGAAATCGAACAGGAATTTGATTTCGATGGGGAAGTTGCGCGGACAGACTGTCAGGGCGATGGTGAAGAAATCGTCAATGAACTTCTGCACAGTGCCCTTGGTGGCGAGCAGGCGGGTGAGGTATATTTCGGGGATAGAACGGGAGGGGGAGCCGGAACGCAGCAGACCCGAGCCACCCTCACCGCCCCCCTCCACATAGTCGTGCTCGTCAGGCTTCACCTACAACAACATCAAGAGTACATCATGTGACGTGTCTGTATCAAGAGTACATGATGTGTTTGTATAAAGGGTACATGATGTGTGTATGTGTGTGTGATTTGTGTCTGTATCAAGAGCACATCATGTGTCTGTATCAAGAGTACATGATGGTTCTATATATATCAAGAGTACATGATGCATCAAGTCTTTTGATTTAGAGTGACAGTTTCTTTGACACAGTTTTTTAAGGTGCGACAAATCATGTACTCTTGACGGACTGTTGAGCCTGACATGTCTGAATCATGTGTGCCATAAATGAGCAATTGTGACATCTTCGCGCACATATGAGCAGACATTTAGACAGAACTCCCTACATGGAAGACTAGACCAAGAGTACCACTAACTCGCAACTTAGCACTCCACTCTTCTGTGCTATCAGGAGTACATACATTAATGAAAACCCTAGGGCTGCAGTCCTATTTATATGCTCTTGATAAACGTTTTTACATAAATTTACTTACCAAATGCCAGTATCTAATGCCGTGCTCCAGATTTTCAGGGGAATGGGAGAGCAGGAGGGAATTGGACGAACCGATTGACGCATACGTGTGCGTTGAGCAAGCTAAAAGGAAAACAATGGGATTTCATATCAAGAGTACATATCATAATTATTATTTCCCCACGGATTCCATATCAAGAGTAAATATATAACATAATTCCCTACGGATTTCATATCAGATGTATCAGTCCGATTTTCTAACGGTGGGCGAGTAGAAAGACTGACACTGACTCACATGCCACTCACTCGCGAACTGAAAAATACAGTATAAGAGCATATGTCGACGTCAAGAGCACTAATAATATGACGTACTGTTATAAGTGAATGGCTGATTGGGGCTGGTCTTATGGCTGGGCTTGGGCAGCAGAGCCACCACGGCCTTCTCGGGCACGCTGTAGTGCTGCAGGGTGTTGAGGCGTCGCCAGCCCTCCTTAGAGTGTGGACTGCTCCCGTCGTCGTCCATCAGGATGAAACTGCCGTCCACACAGCGCCACTCTGAAACGCAGCAAGAGTATAGGGATTGAAAGTATTCATTCAGTATCAAGAGTACATAATTAGAAAGGATTCATTTCGTCTCAAGAGTACACAATATGTTTTTATTTTATTTATTTTAGTTTTATTTCCTTAGCACTGCAGGTCAGTTAATTTTGTTTGTATTATTTTACTAGCATAGTATGTCTCTTTTGGGATTTTATGCTTTGGCTTTCTTTGCAATTAACAACCAAACAAACAAACAATTGTAAGAAGAAACAATTCATTGCGTATCAAAAGTACATAAGTAGAAATCATTCATTCCGTATCAAGAGTACATGTAGAAACCATTCATTCCGCATCAAGAGTAATTAAAAACCATTCATTCCGTATCAAGAGTACAATATGTACCACAAGAACGACCTTATACGCACAACTTGAAACACGCTCCACATTCTATTTCATTTGACAAGAGCATCTATACCGCGTCATAATTCGCCATACCCAAGTCAATATCGTGGACGGATGGTCGTGCGGCGAAGGGGGTGTTTCGATAGAGCACATCCAGTATCTTGGCCTTCACCTGGCTGATGGTGTCCACGTTGAGCACTTTGCACGTCAGTTTCTCGTCAGGCTCGGACTCGTTGGGCGGAATGATGTAGAGCAGCTGAAATAAAAAAATAGAAAAAATTAATGAAAAACAGATACATTTGAAATTGAAAATGAAAAAACAAACACATACTTTACCAAGAGAACTAAAAAAACAAGCATTCTGGCGTACTAATACTGCTTAAACTGCATTTCGTTGCAATCTGTGCCCAATTTTAGGGCTGTTCCAAGATAACCAAGCGGCTAAAAATGAGAATGCTGCTTGATAAAAATAAAAACAAAAGTTCGGGTTAATTGCAATTCATGTACAAAAAAAATTTAAAGGAAACCTTTCTCTGTCAATGCTTACAATTTTTACAGCTGCTCAAAAAATAAATGTTTCCTTCATAGTAATTAACGACTTATTTAACTCGTTTGGTCCGATATTTATTCTTATTACTTGACCTTCAGGTTAAAATTAGTCTAGCCATTAATTCAGTCCAGCAATAGGCCCTCAACGAATATCCCAAAAAAGACCGACTAGACTTAATCCCCTCAATCCCTTTAATTCCCTTAACCGCTTTAATCCCCGTAATCCCTTTAATTCCCTTAATCCACGCACCACACTGTCGTGCGAGACTTGTTCCTTAAGCAGTCTGTCCTCAGAGAGAGAATATCGGGCATCAGCTGTGATGGCGTCCACGGGACCTTTTTCCGTCTGGTGTTTGAGGGCTTTGAAAAGCAGGAACAGGGAGGAACCGGCGTAGTTCTGAAAATAAAAAAAGCGTGAAAATTAAACAAAAAAATGAACTAAAAAACTTTGACCAAATCTAATTCAGTTTATTGTGTTATTGTCAGTCGTTTGTAGCAATCTTATTCCCGAGCTATTCCTATTCTCTTGCTATTCTCGAGTGCTGTTCATCATCTTACAATATTGAAATATTATATTCAATCAAGAGTACATAATAGGAAGAGTACAGTATGACACTCTTCCTATTATGCCTACGGGCGTGCGTCCAATGCGCAGCGCGAAATAGCCCGTTTATGTACGGTTTTGAGGGGGGGTACCCCCCCCTCCCCCTCAACTGAAGACTAGGGTTGTTTCAATTATTTCATTTAATCATTGAAACCCACTTTCAATTTCAATTTCAATATCAATTATTAATTGATATTGAAATTGAAAATAATTAGCCTAAAAATTGATAATGGTATTGAAATTGAAAATAATTTGGTCAAAAATTGATAATGGTATTGAAATTGAAAATATTTTAATTGAAATTGAAATTGAAACTATACCTTCAATTTCAATATCAATTATGCTGGGCTGGTTGACTTCACAGCATGTCTGATGCTGGAACGAAGTCTTGTCTGTATGCTTTTTTGTGCATGTAGCATGTGTCGGTGAACAGCCATGATTCAAACGTAATTGATATTGAAATTGTCTGATTTCAATTATTATTTTCAATTGAGCGTACGTCTCTTTATTATCAGCTTGAACTTTTGTTATTGTAGGGGCAAAAAGCCATTTATGATCAAGTCGCAATTATGAATAACTGAAAATTTGATTGGCTAGATCTCGGGCCACGTGACACATTGATGTATGAAAAACGTATCAAAATGAAGCTTGATGTTTGGGCAACCAGGGGTGGACGCGGGTCGTGGGTACCCGCGGGTACCCGCGGGTTGGGTTGGGTTGGGTCGGAAAATTTGAGCCGTGGGTCGACCCGCGGGTACCCACTGCAGGCTGCGCGGGTCGACATAATTCGGTCCGACCCGCGAAAACTGAGAAAACTACCAAGGTCCCCTTTTGGTTTTTAAAGCCCGGCCGAAAAAATTTACGTCTTTCCGATAAAATATTTTTGATACGTCTCCAGTTGACCAAATTTGTCCGAAAATTAAAAAACCTCCATTTTTCCCCGCAACACCCAAAACCCCCGCAACAGTTAGTTAATTTAATTTAAATGACCAAATTTACATTTTGTTATGTAAGCCATTTCGCCAAAAAGTGTAATAATAATTCGATTCCGGGGCTGACGCCCTCAGACCCCGCAGCCGCAATAGTGAGTGAACAAAAAAGTGGACAAGATGCAACCCCTCTTTTCAAAATCTTGGCTACGTTGTGGTTATAGAGTGGTGGGTCAAAGTGGGTCGCGGGTCTGGTTTTACGGCTCGGGTTGGGTCGCGGGTTACCCACGAGTGTTGACCCACGGGTTGGGTCGGGTCGCGGGTCGAAAATTCTTACCCGCGTCCACCCCTGTGGGCAACCAATGACAAAAATATTTTGGATCAGGTGCATCCAATCAAAATTTCCCGAAAACTTTGTTAAGAAAAGGACCATCTCAAGTTCGTTTGTCAGCTCAGATAAACTGATGCAGACTATTTTGAGTAAAAATTTTTGCATCAGCGAAATCAACTGTTTTTTTTTTACAAACAAGTCAGGTGAATAATTTAAAATAAAAATTAAAATAAAAAATTAAAATTTTAAAAAATCACTAATAACTAAGTGATGTGGATCGAATCGGATCGCTGTAAGGTTAGATGGCCAGATCGAATCGGCTGTGAAATTTTGGATCGGCGATTCGGCGATCGTTGGTATAACTTTGAGTATTAAGTACCGTGGTGCGTGCGCGGTGCGTGTAATTTCGCGCATTTTTGTGTTTATAGAGAAACAGTTATCATAATATTACTTATTAAAAAAGCCTCAGCAGTTACGCTAAAAAAATTGAAAAATAATTAAAATTGAAAATATTTGCAAAAATGAAATTGAATTGAAAATATTTCGAAAAAAAAATTGAAATGGTATTAAAATTGAAAATATTTGGGCAAAAAATTGATAATGGTATTGAAATTGAAAATAATTGGGCAAAAAATTGATAATGGTATTGAAATTGAAAATAATTCCATAATTGAAACAACCCTACTGAAGACCCCGTGCTCAACTGAGGGGGGGTACCCCCCCCCTCAACTCAGTACCCCGTCTTCAGTTGAGGGGGGGGGGTACCCCCCCCCTCATTTCAAGACACTGACAAGGACTTTTTTGTTGATGTGCTGAAATGAGGGGGGGGTACCCCCCCCCCTCAACTGAAGACGGGGTACTGAACTGAGGGGGGGGGTAGCGCAAAGACTTTGTCAGTGTCTTGAAATGAGGGGGGGTACCCCCCCCTCAACTGAAGACGGGGTACTGAGTTGAGGGGGGGGTACCCCCCCCCCTCAGTTGAGCACGGGGTATCGAACTGAGTAGGGGGTACCCCCCCCCCCTCAGTTGAGTACGGGGTCTTTAGTTGAGGGGGGGTACCCCCCCCCCTCAAAACCGTACATAAACGGGCTATTTCGCGCTGCGCATTGGACGCACGCCCGTAGGCATAATAGGAAGAGTGTCATACTCTTCCTATTATGTACTCTTGATTCAATGTAATATTGTAATGTATGGTGATTAGTAAATGTGGACCCATTATCAAGATAACAGTGAACAAAACACTGAATACGTCTTTAGAGTGAATAAATGAGATCAGCCATTCTTCCGTTATTCTATTCTCGAGCTATTCTATTTTGGTGCAAGCCAGTGTCTATTGTCTCAATGCTGCCTGTGCATCCTGTGTAGGTTTCAACCCAACTGTGCAAACTTTATTTTCAAATAGAAAGGTTTAACCAATTAACCCTACTTTTTCATCGGCCTACCTCAATATAGTCATAAAGGCAAAGAGCAATCCAATTGGCCAGCATTTTCTCAACAACAGACTCGGTTCGACGCAGCATCAGATGCGGGTACTTCGTGTCCACTGATTTGGCTAAAATATTAAACCAACTGAATAATTAAGAACAGCATAATTCGATACCATAATAATGAGATAATCAATATAATAAATATTAACGATTAGAATACAAATATACAATAAATAAATGATAATGCTAATTGATATATAAAATCAGCAATAAAATGACACAAATGCCGGAAAATATACCTATAAAGAAGAGGATAAAAAAGTAAGTAACTTACAACACACAGAGAGTTTACAAAATCAAGCCAAATTGCACCGGTTTTAACGATTTCAATTATATTACACTTTATAAAAATCAACCTACGTTTATCAAAAGCCAATTATTACCCTTAAACTTAATTACCACAGGCCTGCCTAACCGAGGTCCACCCCCCTCACCAGTGTTTTTTTTTCGTCAAAAATTTTGCGTCGTCTGACGCACATCCCCAATTTTTTTTGCGTCATTTTGAAAAAAAGTGCGCAGAGCGGTCATAATGCTATTTAAGCGCGCGTTTTAGGTGAAAATCACTTTATTATGGCACTGGCCGTCCTCACTTACGACTTTGGAATTTTAAAAAAATTTCTGAAAAAATTTTAATTTCTACTTTTAAGCAGTCGCGTACCTCGAAAAAAATTTCGGGGGAAATGGCTTTTTGATTTTCTGTAATGGGTTAAAATGCACTATTTTCCATAATAACATACAAATGTGAACTGAAAATGGAAGGCCACGTTGCCAGACGTTGCAGGGGTCTGGGGGCGGCAGCCCCCAGGAAAAAAATTTGGAAAATTTTTTGACTTTTAGGCCAAATTTGATCAATTGGAAACGTATCGGAAATTTTTTTTGACCAAGCAATAAAAGCAAAAGGGAAAAAATTCACTGTGAAAAAAGTAAAAATGTGTAAAAAAGTTCACTTGGAAAAAAATTCGGGAGGGGTGGCGATTCCGCCCAACTACCCTTCCCTGGGTACGCCATTGCCTTGCCCATTTAGAATGTGCGAAAGCTGAGCTTAACTTATAAATTCTGGTTTCTGAGAGTCGGGACTTAAACTATGGACCTGGCCGTGGCGTCTCAGCATCTAGAAATTTATGTTTTATTCGATACGCTTCATAGTGCGGTATCCAAGAGGCACTTAAATATTACGTCAATGCTGATCACGTTAATTTCGGTGTTGTTGAGAAAAGCTGATCAGAGTTTTGAATTTTAGCAGACTCAAAAAGACTACAAGGATGCAATTTTGCTTGAAAAAGTACAAAACGGGAACTGCAGTAGTTGCAGGGGTCTGGTGGACTTAACTCAGTAGTACCCCTTGAGACTGCCTCTTTACGCCAAATTAAGTTGGCAGGAACTGAACTATTAACACTGTAAACACGCAGCTAATTTCAGCAGATATATATAATAGAATTCTCCTATTCCAAACTTTGATACTAGCGGGACAATCACCTAAATACCTATTGGCATTAATTGATGCTTTTAAGAAACTTGCTGGGTGTGGCATGCTTCGACACGATTTTTTCTAATCATGATCTTAGTCATAACTAATCATAATAGTTTGTAAACTGTATTGAAACCAGCTGTAGCTGCATACCGATTAAGCTTGAAGTTGAAACGTTAGACACATCAGAAAATTTTACAAATTTATGGTTTTGACGCAATTTTGGAAAATTTTTCAAAATTTTCGCGACAAAAATGCTATTTTCGGCACTTTTTGGCCAAAATCAGCTATGATATCTTTCAGCCTCAGCCGAAACAAAGTGCGTCACGGGACGCACATTGCCAAAAAAAGTGCGAAATTTCAGAAAAAAAGTGCGGCGTTTCGCACTTTTTGACGCAAAAAAAACACTGCCCCTCACCCTTTAAAAAACTATACCATCCAAAAAAACACCCCGTACCAATCAAATTCTCCAAAAGCAGCATCACAATTTCCGTGGTATATTGCATATTTCGTGCCAGAGTTGCCGTCAGCAGTGACGCTACGTAGACTCTGTCCTGTGGCCCGAAACTGGGCTGGGCTTCAAAGGCTTCTATCATCGGCAGCACAAAGTGGCGATTCCACAGCAGTTGTTCGAATTGGTGCAGGGCGGACAGAAAATGATTGGTGTAGCCGTTGGTCACACAAACCTGCAAAACCAGACGATATTAATTGTGGTGACTAAAGTGCATCAAGGATATATTGGCTGGGATTCACAAAAGGTGTTTAACTTTAGACACGGTCTCTCGGTCTAACTATTAATGGTCTTTTCGAATGAAATCGAACATCGTAATGAAACATTCTATATGTATTGCAATAATATTACATACGACTTAGACTGGGTTTAAGGTAAACATCATTTATGAATTCCGACCAATATGAGGAAAGACAGTATAAAATACTCAAGGGGAGATTCGTACCCAAGGTTTTTTTTTGCGGACCACAGTGCGGACATCCGCAATTTTTTTGAGTCGTCCGCAATTTTTTTCAGCCGTCCGCAATGTGTCCGCATCCCGAAATTTCTCAAAAGGAAAAATTTTTCTTGTGGTCCCCCCTTGGTTTATCCCACTCCCAAAAAAATTTTCCGGCACACCCCCAATTGACCAAATTTACACTAAAATTTCAAAAATTTTCCTTCGAGGGTGGTATATCCCTTCTAATTCATCACTATATATCAGGGGCGGTCCCAGGGGGAGGGCGCGGGGGGGGGGGCGGCCGCCGCCCCCGAAATTTTTTACGACTGAAATAACACAAGGCCAGGGTCCCCCTTTCGTTTTTGTTGCCCGGCCGAAAAAAATTTTCGATACGTCTCCAATTGACCAAATTTCGCCTAAAAATAAAAAATTCGCTAATTTTTTTCCTGGGGGCTGCCGCCCCCAGACTCCTGCGATTCTGTGGCTTACTATTTCTTGTTCTCATCTTTCATCAACGTCTATGCATGTATACACAAGTACATTATCCTGCATTTGCATGTCTACAAGAGCAGGGTTTTCTTTGGGCAAAATACGGGGCAAATGCTCAAGATTTTGAAATTTTGCTCACCAAGATTGAAATTTTGCTCAAATTCTGCTCACCGCTCTGAAGGGACCCTCCTTTGGTTTTTATGGTCGGCTGGAAAAAATTTCCGATAGGTCTCCAATTGATAAAATTTGGCCTAAAAATTAAAATTTTCTCCAATTTTTTTTGGAGCCCTGCAACTCTTCCTTTTTATTAACTTTCATCAACGCCAATACATGTCTACAAGAGTACATTGTGCTGCAGTTGCTTGTGTAATACACTGTTAGATATGACGTTCCCATCTCTTGTTTTGTGACGTCTCCAGTTGACCAAATTTGACCTAAAAATTAAAAAAATCTTCATATTGTTTTTCTGGGGGCTGCCGCCCGCAGCTATGAGTTTATTTGATTTAAATGACCAAAATTAACATTTTGTTCATGTAATAGTGAGTGCTAGCTTTTGGACCCTCACTGGCCCAAGAAAGGTGTACTTGTTGGTGTTTTGAGCCACTTTTCTTCACTTTGAGGTCTCACTTCACAAAAATTAGCATTGTTTTTTAACGAAAGGTGCTAATAAGTGTCGCTTTTAGCGTTAAATGTGCAATAATACCTCTTTTCAGGGTACGCGCCTGGCGATAACCAAGCACAAACGTAAACTAGCAAATTTACGATTTGCTCACCGATCTGAAATTTTGCTCACTGAAATTGAAATTTCGATCAATTTTGCTCACGATTTTTTTGAAAAATAACCCTGTAACAAGAGTATGTTATATACAGTCTGAAGTGACGTTACGTAAACGTATATATATATATATATATATATATATATATATATATATATATATATATATATATATATATATATATATACCTCTAGAGGTACGCGTATATTTGCTTCTATATAGGCGAAGAAAACGCATTATAGTTTGCACAGAAAAATAAAATTTTACACACTAAAATTAAAATTTCGCACAATGCACACGAAATTTTTTGAAAAAAACCCTGGCACAAAGAGAAATATTAAGTTCCATGCATCTAGGATGCTAACATAGATGCATGAATTTTGTTGACTGTCCGCAGAAAAAGTTATCCGTCCGCAAAAAAATTTGGCCGTCCGCAAAGTATCCGCACTTCGGATTTTCAAAAAAAACCCTATTCGTACCACCCAACTCTAGATCTGCCGACAAGCGAACCATTTTGAGTTAATAGGACGACCACTGACTATTTTAAAAATTGTCTTATATTCGGGGTACACTACTACTTCACAAGTAAAGAAAAGACGACACAGCTAAAATTCACCTATGCTGTGTACCCATGCAAAAAGTATTTTTTCTACCTGTTTTTTTCTGGATAATCTTTAGGCCACAAGCCCACCATTATCTTTATTTTTTCCATGTGTTTTTTCTGGATAATCTTTAGTCCACAAGCCCACAATTATAGTCTTACCAGTCAATGAAAAATCCAATATCACAATATCCACACGCTCAAATCAATTACAGTGATATACAAAAAAAGACACTTCAGGTGCCTCTGATCCACTGACCTGCCAATCTCCCAAAGCGTGATCATCCTTGAACATAATCTTGGAGGCGTAGACACGTCGTGAGTGGAACGGAATGCCCAGGGCGACCAGGTCAGAGGTCAAATCAGACATGTCCGTCTGCAACTCCGCAAATGCTGAAATAGAATTATAGATAAAAATTAATAGATTAGTTAACTTATTAGATTAGATTAGAATAACTTATTAGATTGGATTAAATTAACTTATCAGATTAGATTAACTTATGCCTGATTTAAACAGTTTCAAGTAGATTTCGCATGAAGACGAAAACACGTTGAGGTTGAGCCTACTTCAGAGTACATAATTAATAGTGTCTCACTATTTTCTTCTGAGACACTGTAAAATCAAAAATAGGTAAGTCAGTCAGCACTATAAAGTGAAAGTCGAACAACATAAACCAAACAAATCCACCTTTTTTATCCATATAATATAATTTTATATTAAATCCAACTTATCCTACTTATTTTCAAAATAAATTACCTACCAAAAACTGCAACAATTATTACAGCAACATTACTGTTTGCACACCTTGTTTGCACTCAGATCGCACATTGCTCTCCAGCGTGTCCATTTGCAGCTGAATGCGCTTGTACTCTTTTTCCGCCTGGAAACTTTTACGCCGCCACCAAACAGCGATCACTGCTACGGCAATCAGCAGCAAGGCCGATCCGATCCCAATCACAGCTCCTACTACAGCAATAGGGATTCCACCCTCCCACCAATCGTAGACCAGGTGTCCCAGGGGGAATTCTAGGTTACCCACCAGTACGGTAACAAAGGGTTCGTTCTGGGACGTGGGCTGCCCCCTGTAGTCCACGGGGTTGGGTTTGTGGAGGGGGGGCAGGCAAACCAGTTGGGTTTGAGCGAGCAGCGTGAGATTGCAGCGTTCCTGGCCTACCCAGACGGTCACGTCTTCTTGGCTGCTGGCGAGATTCAGATGTTTGCCCTAAAATAAGAATATGACTTAAAAAATGTTACTCCAATATTTCAGTAACTCAAATCATCATTTTTTAAATTAAAAAGGCAAACTTTTATTACTGAGTTTATAACTATCGTAAAATTATCGCTATTAATTGACTGACTGAGCGAATTCAAAATGAAAAATGACCGGTCTTGGAAATTTTGTTAGAAAAAAAAGATAATTTAAAAAAATTAAAAAAGATAAAGATATAAGTATAACCTGTTCTTTCAACTCTTCACAAAAAACCTACAAAATTACTTGATAATATTAATACGTAATACTCAACCAAAAATAAATTCCAACCCCCCTGTACCTCAATAATCAACGGTCCACCCCGGTGATACTTTGACCCGTCGGCAAAAGGAAAGTACTCGGGGTCCGGGGTCAACCTGATATGAAATCGATTGCCCAGATTTCTTAACTCCTCCACCCCGTCCATACTGAACCCAATGGCCAGTGGCTCGTATTGGGACAAGTCCGGGGGCGGCAGGGTGACCGGGTCCGCACTGGACACTAGTCGGGCTGCGGACCGGTCCGGACTACGTTTGCGACGCCGTCGGTCTATGCCCAGTACGGCCGGACTAGGACAGTACAGGGTGCTGTCGTTCACTCGCATGCACGTCTGTAATAAAAAATATTAACTAAAAAATAATTAATTAATATAATTGTTTATAATTTTTGATTTTATTAGCGTTATAATTACATAAATTATTTTAAGTTGATAATTTGATGAATAAATTAACAAAAAAGTTGAATAATGAAATGAGAAAATAGTTTTAATAAATACTAAATACAAAAGAAAACTAAATAAACATATTAAAAATTAGTACAAAGGTAATAAAGAGAATTAAGAAATTTATTTGTGAAAAAGATAATATTGTGCCGTTTATAAATTTGTAAAATATTATACTGTTAACAGATAGGCAAGATAGGCACACTTTGAAGGCAGTTTTCTTACAGACAAAACGACCAAGACAAGGGCAAGGACGAGTACGAAATAAACAGGGCTTGATCGTTTATTAGCTGACCTCTGGCCCATGAATATGATTGGACAACGAAATGAGAAATATCTTCGGTTCCAGAATGGCATTGAAGCCTCGACCCGTCACCACCAAACGACGACCTCCGCTGAAACAAAATATAAAAACTTGCCCAGATTACAAAAATGGCAGGAAGTGGTGGTCTTCAAACCAAGGGTCCATTCCTTTACCGGATTAAACGGACAGGATTAAGTTTAGTCCGAAGTATGTACTGGCTATAAGACTACATGGCATAAAAATCCTAATCCAATTCTCAAACTACCAGTCGTCTTTAACATTTACGCTTGACCGGGCTTAAGTCTGTCTAGTTACAAAGTTACTCTTCATGATCATGTTCTGTACTCTTGATATTATGACATATCTGTACACTGTACTCTTGACATTATGACATATCTGTACATTGTACTCTTGATATGACATATCTGTAGACTGTACTCTTGATATGACACAGAGTGTACACTGTACTCTTGATATGACATATTATCTGTACATTGTACTCTTGATATGACACAGAGTGTACACTGTACTCTTGATATGACATATTATCTGTACATTGTACTCTTGATATGACACAGACTGCACACTGTACTCTTGATATGACATATCTGTACCCTGTACTCTACTACTCTTGATATGACATAATATCTGTACACTGTACTCATGATATCACCTTTTGAACACCTCCATGGGGAAGAGCGTTGCTACCGTGGGATCGGGCAGGTAGGTGAATGGGCTATTAAGAGTACGCTGAGCCGCATCCATCAGGAGAGTGATTCCGGGCAGGGTCCGGTTGGGCTGGGCTGAGGGCGTGGTCAGACAGGTCAGCTCGTCTGGGGCCGGCTGGGGGCTGAAAAAAGGTAAAAACAATAGTTTTTTTTATTTTTTGAGTAAAAATTGAATGTTTTTTGCGAAAATATAATTGAATTTGCATGTTTTTTGCAATTATGTAGAATAACCTGCATATTTTTTTGCTGTTTTGATTGTAACTTTCATGTTTTTATTCAAGATTTGATTATAATTAGCATCTTTTTCTCAAGTTTTCAGCACAAAAAATTCTGGATCAGATATTAATATGTGTAAAAGGGTCTGAGGGTAGGGGGCAGAAAGCTCAACTACGAAAACAACAACTTGGGACTCTATGATATATATACAAGTATAACGGTCTGACTGAAACGAAAGGCACCATGCACAAACTGAGATGCACACACGCGTTAAAGCCATAGAGACTGCGGTGTGTACCCTGGGTAAAATTATGGGTCGATTCATACTTACACCCGTGTGTCCGTTCAGACAGCAAAAATACGAAACGATCACTTAATAGTCCATAAGCTGATCTTATGCATTATTACTGGCGTACTTTAGTGTTTTCGTATGCAGTATGCATGGATATATGAATAGTAGTGTGAATGAAAATATGAATGGACTCTTACCTGTCAATCAAACAGGGCACATCTCCGAATTTGACGCTAATATTGGACGCAGCATTGAGATATCGTCCGGTAATCCTAATGCGCGTTCCTCCGGACATCGGACCGAACTTGGGCGTAAACGAATACACGTGCGGATCCTGCGAATAAAAAAATAAAGTCTTTGAAAATATTACATAACGAACGGGTGGACTACAGCAAATAAGCTTAAATCTATTCCAATGAAACGAACGTTGGCTAAGCGCCTAAAGTGCCAATGACACTTACACAAAGCCGCAAACCATCGATCAACTTCAACCATCCAAACCTTACATAACCAATACCAAAAAAATTTAAAAGCTTAAAAAACTTGTGCACTGCATCAATAAGTTTAACTCAAAAATCTGCACTGGAAGCCCAACTGACCACATAACTGAACTCTTGTTTGGACACGGCCCGTCGTTCCCCAGAGCGCACCATCACAATCACGCTGTTGCTGAAGGGCTCGCGAGCGCTCGACCTAGACAGCCCGGCGCCGCTCAGGCCCAGACCGCTGGTGCGGCACACGATGCTGAAAATAAAAAAAGAATAAGCAAAAACATAATAAAAAATAAAAAAGTAGGATTAAATACGTGAGGAAGTAGCTAAATAAGTTGCATATGCACGCAGGGGCCTGCTGCTCAACTTTAAGTCTTACAATAACAATACAGTAACAATAAATGTACCGACAAAATCAGGTGAATAATTATGAATTTTTATAATGAATTCGTAACGAATGACCTGATTTTGCACTTACAATTATTGTTACAATATAGTCAGAACACTAATATGAGCAACAGGCCCCAGCCGTATGTCTGTTAACCCGTTGGCCAACGAATTTACGATATTATAATCACTTCACAAACTGATCTCAGACACTATTGGTGGGGTGATTGTAAATTTTGCCGGCTGAATGGACACAAGACCGCAGCTATCTATCGACGAAACACCCAGCCTCATCACTCAGTCCCCCTCCGTACCGTTTGGACACAGTATAGGAGATGACATTGCAGGGGGCGCCGGCCACGAAAACTCGACCGTCTATGTCCTCCCGGGAGGTGCCCAGGTCACGCCCGTGGATTTGCACAACGGTGCCCCCTTCAATCGGGCCCTCCAGGGGGTCAATCTGAAACCTGATTAAGAGAATTAAACGGATTAGGCGAAGATTTATTAAAAATCGAACATGATATACAATTGAATATGGGATAACACTACGTATTAGTAGATAGATCTAAAGTAAGATTAAGTGAAAATGCGATTCGGCTAGTTAAAAATTGAGGATATTTTTCCAATCACAGCTATTAAC
Source organism: Trissonchulus sp. WLG1_4 (assembly GCA_030248245.1). NCBI lineage: Eukaryota > Metazoa > Nematoda > Enoplea > Enoplida > Ironidae > Trissonchulus > Trissonchulus sp. WLG1_4. The sequence goes on from JASANF010017085.1 coordinate 45,417, forward strand.
TATTTCAACTCAACAAAACTAGACTGTCAATATAGTGATCAGAACAGTATTCAATTCCGTTGCACATTAGCGTTTCCGGCACCCTTTGTCTGCAGTAAAATCATCTAATTGCATTTTTTAACCATTTTCCCCTAACTTTGTTTGCAAGTTTCGTTTAGCCAGCCTGTCTGCAGCTAAGCCCTGATCACAAGACCAATATGCTGTTAAGACCATGGGTCTTATCCAAAATTGGATTTATCGGATTAGATTTACATTTATTTCGTCCATAACGCAGCGTCAGTTGCACGTAATTTGCTGAAACTTTGCACACACTGAAATAATGTGTGTATTAAGCCGTATATGGAGAAATTTCAGCCGGCTATCTTCATTTTGAGATGTATTATTAGCAAAATTAATTTAAATCTAATCCGTTAAATCCAATTTTGGATAAGGACCCATATTAAGTCTGCCCTTCAATCCATACCCTATGTATTTCTGGATCCGGGCACCGTGCTCCACTGGCATAGGCCCGTACGGCATCAATGAGCTGGGGCGGTGGACAGGTGCGTTGGTAGCGACACGAGCCCGCACACCAGGCGCAGTTGTAGGAGAGGTCAAGGGTCACGCACTCCGAGCAGTCAGATGACAACAGGTGACACTTGTAGAGCTCCACTGAAAACAGAGCGCTACGATATTAAGTGTAAGGCCTAAGCTTATCAAGAGTACATAATAGGAGTCTACTTATCAAGAGTCTTATTATGTACTATTGAGCCTATAAGCCTTTAGCGTAAGATAGTCTAATAAATATATAAATCATAACTCATAATATTCATTAAGTCCCGTAAGACAGACACGTAACTGCTTGCAGTGTTAAAGATAGATGGCGTACTAAAAATACTACACAACAAAGGATAATCCCTTAATCCCGCTAATCTAGTCTCGTCATACGGAAGGAATTACGGAAAACTTCATTCAGACGAAACCATCTGAATCAGCCAATATTCAGACAGGCTGAATCAGACTAGTCTTATGCGACTAAAACCAGTCTTTACCCTTAATCTCATCCACCACCAGTTCCTTGCTGACAGTCAGCCGTATGCGCATGGTCTGTTTGGGTCTCTCGGCGTCATAGCTGTAGGTGTGACTGTCGCACTCCACCGTGTGTCCGTCCGACAACAGACGCGCACGCAGACGCACGCGACGCTTTTCCACCAGCACGACGCATTCCAGCAGACTATCGGGCGCCTGAAAGTTTGAAAAGTTTTAAAAGTTTGATACACTTTTGAAAGAGCTGGTTGCGGCTGAGAGGTGGAAAACAACGTTGATGCTATGTAACGTAGCATCTGATCATGCCGCTATTCTGCTTATGAAATAATATATACTAGTACATGAAGTTAGCAGACTACATAGGTTAGCTTCTTGAAAAATAAGAGTTATTATGCAAATCTGACCAAAATATGAGCAAGAAACCACAAAAAACACGTCTCAACTACAGAGTTTCTTCCATCTTATTCGTCTTGCTATCTTACTTAAACCCGCATCGGTTCCAACTATTTCAACTCAACTCCACCTGAAACTGCTGCTCATATTATTCCAAGATGCTTGTACGCAAGAAAAAGAAAAGAAAAGGCTGACGTCATCCAAAGACTGACCATAACTTTATCCAAGTTGAGCGTTGGCAGTTTTATGGCAACAGGATGGTTTGCGGGAAACATAAGCTGGGTCATATTGCCTAAGGCGATGTGTGGGCAGCGGCTCACGGGGAGACGACCCGGACCAGTCACGTCAGATTCCTGCAATATGATTGGCTGATTCAAATTCTGCAATATGATTGGCTGATTAAAATCCTGCAATATGATTGGCTGACTAAGTCACATGACTAGAACCATGCTCACTTGAACGGTTGGTTATATTGCATAATGTTGGGCTGGCCCTTTTTAGGTTTTAAAATGGGTAAATTTTTCATGCCTTAGCAGTTAGCAATAACTTCAGCACTTAATTTCTGATTAAAATATTTGCGGTTTAGTAGCAGTGCGCAAAAAATAAATAAATAAACCACTGTTGCAGACAAAACAATTCGTACAAAAAGTGTGGGGACTCAAATAGAGGGGAAAACCAACAGTGAGGCCCTTCATAAAAAATGCCGGGTAAAAAAGTGAAGCCGTCACAACAGTTGACAAAAATGGCAACGTCATAAGACAATAAATTTAAAAAAATTAGCAATTATGAAATAAATCAGGATAGTCACAAAACAACAATAAATGACTGAAAAATCTACAAATCGGCCAAAAAATTAATAAAGCTGGCAAACAACGACAATGCGTTATAAAAAGCAAAAAATAAAATTCGCGTGACATAACGGTGTTTTCAACGTTAGTAAAACACCCGATTTCAAAGATTTAAACGGTTTAAGTTAATTTAATTCCTGAAGTAATTTTCAAGTTTACTTTAACAGATTTAAGATTGCTCAAAGGCAAGAGATATTTGCGACAAATATACAGTTATGCAAACAAACACAATTTAAATATTGTCATCAACGTAATTGCCGTTCACTACGTTAAGTTCATATACTTGGTACAGTATATACAATATTATGAATCAAATTAAAAATTAAATCAAATCCCTCAAATTCAACATTAGAATGAGATCCCTGACAACAACTGATCCACAAACAATAATTATCACTAAAAAATGCCCAACTTAAATACACCAAAAAACAAACCCAAACAAATCAAATAAAAAACAAAAAATAAAAAAAAGTCACGCGGACGCGGGCGACTAACGGGACGAGACGAAGACACAAGCAGAGACATTCCATTGGCGCCGGGAGGGAGCACCTTATTGTGGCAGGAAGCGCCCGAGGGGATACACCGGTTGTCCGCCAGGCACCAGTTGCACGCCCACATGGACTCCAGGCACCCAGTGCACCTAAAACAAACAGAATGAATGACTACCATACGTGGGCAGCTGACGAATTCTGGGGGGCGGGGGGACTGAGCCACGGGGAGGGGGGAAGCAACTTTTCCGCCCATTGCTCCTCGTGAGCCACCATTTTTGCTGCCTGCAGTTTTGGCATCGTTGGGTACCTTCACAACATTCTGGGGGGAGGGGGTGAAGTTGCTTTCTGGGGGGGAGGGTGAAAACCCCCCAAGGCCCAAACCCCCCCCCCCGCCTATGAATGATGACCACTAGTTGGGCGGACTCATTAGCATACTTAGTATAAGGGGGATAGGCAGGGGACCACACATATGGTATGAGGCGAGATGGGGGGTACTCTTTCCCCAAAATCGAGGCGCGGGGGCGATGGTACCGAAAATTTCGGCGAAATTTAGTAAAAAGTCACACTTTTTAGCAAAATTTTACAAAATTTTGCAAAATTTAGGGTATTTTCGGTGGATCAGGGGCAAGGGTCCATAAAATTTGGCCGGAGAGACCTCCCAAACCCCCGGAGAACCCCCGTTCTAAAAAATCACAGGTTCAGGGGGAAGAGATCCAGAAAAATTAATTAAAATTTTGCAAACTTTAGGGTAGTTTCTGTCGAGGGCTCCCCAAACTTGGTTAGAGAGCCCCCCATTTTGACTCGGTCACATGTACGAGTCTAACTGGTCAATTTTCAAAAGTTTACAATATTTAAAATCAGTTGTTTTTTTGCCAAATCAATGCCAAATCACCTCTTTTTGGCATTACCCGGAAAATGCTTCATTACTACCAAAGGCAAACCCGATATTGTATGGTGTTGAGTGCGCTGCTTTGATAATAATATGAGTATAATAGGACATTCTATTATGTACTCTTGGTAATATTATTATCTAATTTCTAATAAATTCCATCATAAAGTTCAAGCCGCTACTCACAGTGAATGCCGACCACACTCGTAGAAAGTGAATCGATCTTCCATGAACACTTTATCGGTTGAGCTGGACCACAATTTCAGGGGAATCGGAATGTGATCTGAAAAAAACAAAAGACAATCAGTGTGTCAGATTAGATTTAAAAATTAAATTTCTAACTTTGGACTAGACTTCAACATAACATAAGTTAATTTTAACACTGTGTGATGTATGACTGTCTTTATGTGCATTCCTGAATCCAAAATCTATTTCATAAAGTAGAATTCATATGTGTCCTTAAGAGCACAAAGACACAGACAATGACCACATTTGATCAGTAATTACGGACAAAATCGTTTAGGCGAATTTGTTTCCAAATTTACCAATTTCAGACGCTCAGCAGTAGAAATCTAAATCCTACCTTCTTTGTGTGGTATTCGTGGTCTAAATCGAGTATCTGGCAGGGAACACTTGAGCATATTATTAGAGTCCACTGTGGCCACGGAATATTCATCGTCGAAAACACACTGATAGACACCGTCACGGGGTAAAAAGTTCAGGTGTAGTTCGATCTAAAATAAAAAACAAATCATAGTAACTTTTTCAAAACTTCGATGAAAAACTCAGATATAATGAAAATCTTAGTTATAACTACATACAGCAAAACTTACTATTATTCTAAAATATTCGAAAGTTAAAATATATGCACAGAAAATTTGTTTTTGATTTTCAAATTTTTATATAAAGTTTTTAACAAGACAAAAAACATTTTCACAGAAGATTTAGCTGTTTTTGTTTGAGTGGTGATCAAAGATTTGCCTATGGACAAACAGACAAGCTTACGGGCAAAAGAATGAGTCCGGTTTTATAGAAAAAAATAGCAAATTGACCTGTAAATCATTTGATTCGCTAATCGATGCGTTGTTAGGGCTAATGGACAAAAATCGGGGACACTTGTCATCCGTGCCCGACGAGATCCAACCGTGCTCCAAATGCTGCAGACCGCACTCGCCCCGAACCGAGCACCTGAAACATTAAAACAAAAAATAGAATAGTGGCTGGCTTACTAATTTGAATATATTTACCTGAGTTCATATTATATTATGCAAAATATACTACAATTATGCTTTATTAGGTTGGAGATATATGCAAATTAAGCTACGTTTAAGTGCAAGTTAAGTTACAAATCTCTGTGTATTAGATTACAAAGAAGTGAAAGTTAGTTATATTACATGATAAAAACTGACAAATACAATAAAAATTAGATACTATTCGACAGCTTAGTAATAAAATCATACTAATGTCAAAATGTAAATCTTTTGCAAAAATGCGAAAAATTTTAAACTATAAGAGTGTGAGACTGACTTTCGTTCTAGAGTACACCATCCGCAGTAGGGGTCCCCGGACATGAGGCAAGGGGCGCAGTCTTCATGGCTACCGCAGCTGTGGCTTGGGATTTTGAAGACCTAAATTGAGTTATTTGCTTGAGTTCCAATTTGAAAATATTTCAGCAAAATTTAAAGATAAAGACAAAAAGTTCCGCACATAATTTTTTTATTTAAAAAATATGGGTGGTCACTGGTCAGACTAAAAGTTGTTTCTGTTCATTTTGGGTGTGAATAGGGCATAGGCATTTTCAAGCATGATTTTACACTCGTTTTGTCAGAAAAAAAATATAAACTTCTTTATCCAGCAACAAAAATATGGTTCCATTTTGCTTGCTTTTTTAGTCGAATACGTATATATAAAATGTTATTCAAATATGGTCCTTTTCCACTTGACTTTGTTTGAAAACACTTTAGCCTCTCCCCAACACAGAGACAGTGGGGAAAACAGCATGCCAAGCCAACTTGCAGAAGAGACGCATTAATCTATCATAATTAAGCCTACTTAAGCTTATGTCTTCAGAGTCTGATATTAACACTGGCACAACAGAATGTGGGGTCAGAGAGAATTTAAGAGGGGGTCATTTATATTCTTTCATTCATCTAAATTTTGCATTCTCTATCAAAAAAGTATCAAAAATGAAACTGTATAAAATTCTAATGATAGAAATAACATCGTTGAAAAGTTTAGCTTAGCAATAATTGTTATCAGCTACATCCGAAACCCCCGGGTTCGGCTAAAATTGCCCAGATTTCAATTTGCAGGACCTCCCAAAGTCATCTTAAGCTAGCCACGGTTTCTTGCTACCTTTTGCCACAATGTTTACATCGTGCCAGTAAACAAGTGTTGCATAATACGGACTGAGACAGGGCCATAAAATGTCTCATTTAGTCTTCAGAGCCCAAAACTTATCCCAGTTTAATGACTAAAGCAATGTTGTGTCTGCGAAACGCGTGTCTGGGCTTTGATGAGAAAATCTAGATGGCTTATTTCAGAACATTTAGATGATTGAAAGACACTCACTGGCTAATTTATTTTGCTCAACTTGATAAAATCTATGAGCCGTTTACGGATGTTAAGAAACTGTCTTTTGGTTAGTTTGTAAAAAGCAGTATTGGACAAAGCTCAAGTTATAGAAGTTAAGTTATTTAGTTATTATTAAGTATATAGTTAGTCAAGTTAAGTAAACTAGACCAACTTTCTTAACTATAACATACTGTACATACTTGTAAAATAATTTGCTTCATAAAAATTTCTAAAATCCAAACAAATGAGAACAATAACGTTGAGTTTATAGATAAGAAATATGCAAATTAGGTGAACTTGTGCATAGCTAGTTTTAAGAGAGAATTAAGCACCATAAACTTAAACCAACTGTCGGATAATTAAATCTCATTAAAAAACGTGAAATTAGATGAAAAAATAACCTTATTGGCAGACGATGCGAAAATGAATTGTCCGCCTGGCTCTAGTAAAATATCCTGTCCGATTGGAAATCCGGACTGCACCGCGATATCACCATACTCTACTCCATTTGTCAGTGATCGCAACAGAATCTGAAACAACAACTTTTATGCAACGCAAAATCCAAACTTTTATGCAACAGAGATTTAAACTTTTTCATAGAGTTGTTTTGTGTAAATATGTAGCAAATGATTTCTCAGGGTGAAAAAAAAAAATCCCAAAACAGGACAAAAACCAAAAAAACCAAAAAAAACAAACAAAAAAAAACAAAAAACAAAAAAAAAAAAAAAAAAAAAAAAAAAAACAAACAAAAAAAAAAAAAAAAAAAAAAAAAAAAAAAAAAAAAAAAAAAAAACCCCCCTTTTTCCATAAATTATATTAACCGAATTAGATTAACTACTTAATCTAATCAAGTTACTATTAATTTATAAAAAGGCCATAAGCAATAGCATGCAATGTATGCCAGTTATTGAAACCGTAAGTTTGTAATTGTGTATTTTTATGCAAACGGCGTATATACAGTATACACACATACATCGCATTTATATATTTTGTATCCACATGTTATGGCGAATACATGCACCAGATACGTATATATACATAACACAATATATCAGAGCTGTTAAAAAGGAATCGGCTTATGTAATAAATTGGAAAGGTAGTATCAATTTCCACTATGCAAATAGCCATTTATGTAAATTGCTTCCTAAGCATTTTCAATTTCACTATGTACATACATACAATAAATGGGAAGGCAGGCAGGTGTCACTTGAAAATCTGGCTCGATTAGCATCAAAATAGAACGCTAAACACCACTAAGGGACAAACTGTCAAAATTTATATAAACGGGGGGAAGCTTTTTTCTTTTTCTTAAGTTTAAACTTTTTCTAAAGGACGCATTTATATGTATGTAATTTAATCATTTAAATAACTACTAAACCAGCCGTATACAACAAGACAGGTGTGTCGTATATCATTGAAAATACGTAGAATTTAACTTCTACCCCCAATTTCATATATATAGCCAGCTAAAGGAATAAATGTGTGTACATAGATATACGTATACAATTACCAAACACGAAAATACATCCACTTAGCGCTATGGAGTGAAATTGTGCCCACTTCAAAATCTGACCCCAGCTGACCTGAATTCAGGCGAAATCTGGGGAACCTCAATCAAAACTGCTTCCTGTTTAATTTATAGACAATGGGCATATCATTTACATATTCTATAGGCAATGGTAATTAAATTATAAAAGCATTTGGAAATTGAAATCACGCAGTGAGTGTTATCAAGGATATGATTCACTATATCGATTGCCAAATAACAAAACATTAGCATCAGAGAATTTTTATAAAGTAATCTTAGTTCGTTTTTAGAATTTTTTACTCTTTTTCTCCCTCAAAATGACATAAGATTCAGAATGACGAAGTCACATTTCCCCCTTAACTTTCCTACTATAATCGTCACTTAGAAACGAAAATCGTTGTGTATATTAATACGTATATACATACGTTCACAAAAAATAAAACTTTTTTAGTAGTGCTCATACATAATCATTACAATCCGATTGATAAAGCGGACAAACAAACACCTCAACAGCATGGTGCCATTGAAACAAAACACCCTGAAAACCAAAAAATTACCATAATTTACAGAAAACAATAAAAACAACCCCAAAACTGCCCCATACCTTTTTAATCATTCCCCCACTAGTTCCCACAAACAGAATATTCTGGTGTGACTCGAGGGTCGTCATGGTAACGGAGGTGAGCAGAAGGTCGGGATAGGATAGGAGGGCGATCTTGGGGTCAGACACCGTGCCCCCCACGTGGATTTTGAGACAGCTCGCCGGTGGCTCACCCTCTGGCTCAGTGGGGATGCTCTTGTACATCTGAAATATAAGATAGTATCAAGAGTATCAGGGTTGGCGCATAGCGCCAAACCCTAGAATAGGACCCACACACCATATTGCGAAATTTTAAAATGAAATTTTTTAATAATTAAAAATTTATGCAAGCAAATCTGTTTTAATTTGGTGTGTGTACTTGCCTGGGGGACGGCTGCCTGCTGGCCAAATTTCAGGCAAATCGGTTGGGTATTACCCGAGATATGAAAAATCGTCTCCCGCAAACTCGGATTTTTCCGTCTTTTTTTCCCGGTCGCAAATCTCAAGAAATACACGTTAGCGGGGCACTTTTTTTGTGCTATTTATATTCAATCTGGTTGGGAATAGAGGCATTAGCAAAGTGGTGTTCTAGGCTTTTGCCGTTTTGGCTCTGCAGGGAGGGGGGAAACCCCTTTTTTGGGCCTCGAAAAATGGTAAAAAAAAGTGCCAGCTTTTGAGACGTCACGCAAATAGTCCAGGTCTGATCTTTTGCATGCATGGTAGTGTAGTGGGGTTGTAGTGCATCTGCTATTTTGGAATCGATCGTGCCACTATAGCACTAGGTAGGGGGCTCGGAAGGTAATTTACGTGTATTAGGGGGGTAGTCTACCTACGGGCAGTGCAGCCAAAACGGTTATACATAGAGGTCTGTCATTTCGTATGCGAATATAAACCCCTATACGGTGCATTGCAACGTGCTATTAATTTTGCTGCCAGATTTACCTTGTAGCCAGAACTGATGTAACCACCAACTGACACCCTTGAAAACATGTTTTTTCATGGATAGCCGCTCGTTGTATATTTCTATTGGAGCTCTATATATAGTCGCAGGGGTATCCCATGATATTGTTTGGTCTACTTGTTGTGTACTGTTTCACTTTGGCACCCCTGGCAAAATGCCCGAATGGTCAATTTGACCAAATTTTCGGATTTTGTCAGTTTTGTTGAGAAACAGTCAAAATAGTTGATTTGAGATGCTCAACGCGATTATAACGTTATTTTGACGAAAAATTATGGTTTTCTTCCAAAAAAAGTGCTCAGTAGTCAACTACGGTTGTGTGTTGCACTGTACACAGTAAATATGTAGACAGTGCAGCCAAAACGGTTAAAGATGGAGGCCTGTCGTCTTGTATTCCAATATAAACCCATACATTGTGCATTACAGCCTGGTATTGGTTTCGTTGTCAACTTTACGTAGTAGCCAGGACTGGTGCCCGCCTGTGATACCGTTGAAAAGATGATTTTTCATCATTTTCTCAATGTATAACGCGTTTATGGATAATTCTGCTGCAAAACTTGTCCCGACTGTTTGATAAGCTTATTAGCATTTTTCCGCTATAGATCAGCCAACTTTCCTATTCTACCCACACTGCTGCCCTTGGTGAAAGGGCATTTTTATAATAATATAATGGAATCAGATTATGTATTCTCTATTATTAGCACATGAGCAGTTGACATAAAAACCTTTTTGAATATATACATAGACGTACCTACAATATATAATCCAAAATAAACCAATAATTCTCCTAAACCATATATAATGGGCGCATTTAAATAATAGACAGCACTTTACTAATGCAATAAGTTTTTCAGCCAAGACATTGAGCCAAAAATACTTGAGTGCAGTTATGTCGAAAAATTCAAAAACTGACAAAATATGAAACAACATTTTAACATCATAATAAAAAAACTGTATAACAAATAAGTTGACAGTCTAATTAAACAATGAAAAAGTCAAACACACCTGTCTACACTCCGAATTTAGTCCAAAATGTGGCAAATTCCACTGTCCAATGCCGCTGTTACATCGTTCCATGTTTTTGCGAAACGACGCCTGAATATCTTTCATCGGAAAAATGCAAATAGCAGACTGACTAGAAGGTTTGCTGGGAAATTCGCCCTTGGCAAATAGGCCAATCAAAATTTTGCCACCTCCATTGCCCCCTGCAGTTCCAACATGAACCGACTGTATCAGATTGTACAAAGTATTGTCCGGGCCCAGACACCCTAGCGGGATTTCCGAATACGATTCGTACAAAGTGTCATTGGCACAGACGCGTGCAATTTTTGAAACGTAGGGTTCCAAGGGTCCTAGACCAGCCCTTTGCAGCGTGACCCAATAGGCATAGCCAGAATCATAAAACCCGGCAACATAGCTGACCTTAAAAGTTTCCTGGTGATCCTTAATTAGCATACCCGACTGACCTACAATGGTCTGGGGTCGAACCAGCTCAAAGAGATCTGGCTCGCTCAGAGATCGCGTGGAGACGGCCGGAATGTGATCCCGATAGAATTCATGGGTGTAGGTCAGTCCCACATAGAGAACCCAGCTAGCACCCCGCAATTCCGAGGGGGCCGGGGCTATAAAAGCCACCGTAGAGGCGTTAGCCACATTTGCGGCTACCGGCAAAGCCCGCCGTGGCCCCACGGTCCGTTCAATATTCTCCAACTGACGTCTGTGGCACATACCCTGATTTAGGGTACCGCAAGTGATCAGTACTCCCTCTAGCGGCGCGGGTACCAAAACCTTGTTCACGTCGGCGGTTAAAATCGGTGTCGAATTACGGCCCATTTCCTGTAGACAATCGCCCGTAGCGGAGCACATAATATTGTCCAATTCAGGCCCGGTTTTCAGCGAATGTTTCAGGCGCATATCTCGTGAATCCAGCTGATACAATCCGTTCGTAGCACCAACGTACAGATCTGGCCCGACCAGGCTCAAATGCTGGATATCCGGGGAATGC
>JASANF010017087.1:0-28944 GCA_030248245.1 Trissonchulus sp. WLG1_4
TACTGTAGTTTGGCTTGTTGGCTTGGCTTGCTCCTAAAAATTTTTCACATGATCCCGCTAACTTCATTGGCCATTTTGTGTATATGAATCAATTTTTTACAGACTTTATTTTCAAAAAATACAGTTTGAATCAACTAAATTTTTTCAAAAATGTAAAAATCACTGCACATTCGTTACTACCACCTTAAGAGGGCGCTCTGAGTAACTTCCAATAAGTCAAATTGTTATAATTTTTTGGTTTTTCGTGATACAAACTTTTTTGCTTAAGTGCAACTAAGATGAACACCAGGCAAGCATTTTTGCAAAGTTTGATGACTCGCGGAACATTTTAGCAAGTTTTATGACTGCATCAAAATTGAAATTTTGAAAAATTTGACTAATTTTTGAAATGACGTAGCTCAATAATGCCTCAATCAAATTTAACAATCTATAGCTTAAATTAAAGACAATTATATTGCCGAGGTGCCATTTTTGTTGAATTTTTGTGATTTGCAATAAATTTTTAGTTATTTTGATTTTTATCAAAAGGGACGTTTTAAAAAGCCTATCATATTGAGCCAAATCATAATAATTACAATTTAAGAAGTTCGGCACCTCCATGTATATATGCTCTAACAGTCTGCAAAGTTTCGTCCGGATCGGTTTTCGCAGCTGACAGTAATTTTAAAAAAATGTACGCTATAGCCCAATTTCAGAAACCTGAAGTTTGCCTAAACATACGTATTTTCCAAAAAATAGAGCTAATTTTTCTGTACTAAAATCCGTTGAGAAAAGTTTCAGAAGCCAAAAAGTAGCTAACGAAAAATTAGTTTGAAAAATGTTGTATTTTTGTCAATGTTGGTCAACGTATTTTGGAAATTTTTTTAGAAAAGTTTGCCTACACAAACAACTTTTTGAAAAGTTGCAACTAGCAACTAAAGAACTGCTTCAAAAAGTACCAAAAGCCATATAGAATTTTTCGGTGTATCAATTTTAAGATTTTTTCCCATTGAAAAATAGGTTAAAATTTCAAGTTGAACAAAGTTTGACGTTATATACATCAAATGAAAGCTCATTTAATTTGCAACAACTTTTCTTCTTAAGTTAGTTAACGAAAACTTACGTGAAAAATTTTATCGCCCAAAGTCGGTTATTCAGAGCGCCACCTTAAGGGGGCGCTCAGCAACAAATCTCATGTTTGGCGCTCAGCTCATGCAATAAATAGCAATACCATCTTAATTGTACATCAAAGAGACATCAAAAAAACCTATTTACAATACAGTTCAGCACTTTAATGTGAATGTGTCAAAATTTATGACCATGTCGAATTTCCTATTCACACTAATTTTGTTTTTGACCTAGCTCAGCGAAACTTCAACCGATTTTGATGATCTTGGTATCAATAGAAAGATCTCTCAAAAATCTAGACGTGATTGATCTTCGATTTTTCATTTTCATTTTTGATTTTGCAAAAAATTGATTTTTCAAAAATCAGTCGTGTTTGAGCGACTACAAAAGGTGCTGCGGGCCAAAATTTGAAAATCGAAAAACTTTCACGTCTGCATTTATATTCTTTCTTTCATTGTGCAAATTTTCAACTCAATCTCAAACGGCAGCTGGGACCCAGGTCCAAAAAAAGTAGTCGATTTCGATACGCAAAAATGTAAGGTTTGCCCACACGTTTCACTTTTTCAAAAATTAGACCTTTCCTAGGACTGCATATTTCCGTTGAAAAAGTTACAAAAAGCCATACTCAATTTTTTAAGAAATTAAATCAAAAAATTGACATTTTCGAAGATTTATCAGCTTTGTAGGTTTTTCATTTTGGATTTGCAATTTTCACGGCTAAATAACTCAGCAAAACTTCAACGTATTCTTAAGTTTAATACATCAATTTAAAGCTAAGAAGCCACATATTTCAATGATATGAGTAATCATTTTATATGGAAACAAAAATTTTTTTGCTACGGCTACAAATTTGTCAAAAAAATTGAAAAAAAATTTTATCACAATATGCACATCAAATAAAAGCTATTTTTATTTTGAACAACTTTCCTTCAAAACATTATGGTCAAAAATGCCGCTGAAAAAAATTAAACGCCAAAGTCGGTTCCCCTGAGCGCCACCTTAAGGGAATCGGGGGTTACATCGAAAATTGGCAAAAAAGTTGGCAAATGTCAAACTTTACTATACATAAATGTACTATGGCACAAAAGAACACTGGAGGCAAAATTTCAAATTACGTGATCATGTCACATCACGTTACTCCCAGAGCACCAAACGTGAGTGAATTTTCGGCAAACGATAACTCTGCTTATACTTTGCGTGTAGTCACACTTTATATACCCAAATGTAGCTTATGTGCTTCTCTAGTTGAACATTATTTTGATTTTTAACATTTATGTCGGGTTTGGATAAACAAATTTCATTGTGTTTTCGAAGTCGAACTCTGAGCAATAAAATTCATATAAAAAAATTTCTAAGCTTTATCTTAGAAAACTAAAAAATTGTTCAACTGCGCACAGCCTAAGGCTATAATTGTGCAAAATTTTGTAGAAAAATATTTTACCAGCATTTTATATTCGAATGCCGAAAAATTGGTTTTGTATTCACACAGTATATATTTGAGTCTGCTGCTTCTGAAAATATTTTCTTGTGCGATTTTTTTGCACAGAACGCAATAAAATTGTTTTAATTTTTCATTACGACTAATAAAATCTACGTATCGTCTGTTTGGAAAACCTCAAAAAGCGTTGATGCACTGGCTTACTTGCTGAATTTGTGTAAAAGTCGAATAAAATCAGTAATTTGTCCAATTGTTTCCAAATTTTTTGCTATGGAGATATGCACGTCAAAACATTAGAAATAGTATTTTGGGCAACTTTCCTTCAAGAATGATAGGTCATTTTGGCTGTTTTAAAAAAATACGGCCCAAATCCTTAATTCCCGGAGCGCCCCCTTAATTAGCCGTGAAAATAGCAAATCCAAAATGAAAAACCTTCAAAGCTGATAAATCTTCGAAAATGTCAAATATTTGATTCAATTTCTTAAAAAGTTGAGTATGGCTTTTTGTAACTTTTTCAACGGAAATGTGCAGTCCTAGGAAAGGTCTAATTTTTTGAAAAGTGAAACGTGTGGGCAAACCTTACATTTTTGCGTAGCGAAATCGACTACTTTTTTTGGACCTGGGTCCCAGCTGCCGTTTGCGATTGAGATGAAAATTTGCACAATGAAAGAAAGAATATAAATGCAGACGTGAAAGTTTTTCGATTTTCAAATTTTGCCCCGCAGCATTTTTTGTAGTCGCTCAAACACGACTCATTTTTGAAAAATCGATTTTTTGCAAAATCAAAAGTAAAAATGAAAAATCAAAGATCAATCACGTCTAGATTTTTGAGAGATCTTTCTATTGATACCAATATCATCAAAATCGGTTGAAGTTTCGCTGAGCTAGGTCAAAAACAAAATTAGTGTGAATAGGAAATTCGACATGGTCATAAAATTTGACATATTCACATTAAAGTGCTAAACTGTATTGTAAATAGGTTTTTTGATGTCTCTTTGATATACAATTAAAGTGGTATTGCCATTTATTGCATGAGCTGAGCGCCAAACATGAGTTTTGTTGCTGAGCGCTACCTTAAGCCAGTGCTCCGAGCCCTAAAGGCCGATTCACACGCTGCGATTTTACTGCGATTTTGCCGCAGCGTTTTCGCCGCTGCGGCAAAACGCACTGTCTGAACAGACGCAGCAATTTCAGTGCGGAATGCATGCGTCTTGATTTTTCAAACGTTTCATTTTTCAGTCGTTTCAAACGCCAGACTGCAACTCGGCCTGCGATTTTAGTGCGATTTGATGCTGCGGACGTGCTGGTTTCAACAATATTCGCTAATCTGTTTGTCAACTTTTTAAAACAGTAGAGCGAGACGCAACGTTTGTTCAGACGCTGCGTTTCGTGTGCGACACTCTGCGTCTTGCGTTTTGCGTTGAAATCGCAGCGGCAAAAACGCACCGTGTGAATCGGGCTTGAGGCCGATTCACACGGTGCGTTTTTGCCGCTGCGATTTTGACGCAAAACGCAAGCCGCAGGGTGTCGCAAGCGAAACGCACCGTCTGAACAAGCTTTGCGGCCTCAGTGCGTCTCGCAGGTCAGTTTGCTGCGTCTTCACTGTTTCAAAAAAATCACAAAGTGCTAAGCAAAAATTGTTTAAACCAACACAAACGTAGCATCAAAACGCAATAAAATCGCAGGTCGAATTGCAGTCTGGCGTTTAAACCGCTGCGGCAAATTCAAGACGCAGGCATTCCGCACTAAAAACGCTGCGTCTGTTCAGACATTGCGTTTTGCTTGCGACAAGCTGCGTTTTGCCGCAGCGGCAAAAACGCTACGGCAAAATCGCAGTAAAATCGCAGCGTGTGAATCGGCCTTTAAGTTAAGGGGGTAGTGTCGCGAAAGCAGTCGATTTTGCGAAACTGTAAAACATTTTTAGAAAAAGATAAGACATCGTTCTTTGTATATTTTGAAAATATTTGTTGAGACAAGTATTTTCGCCCCGTTTCATTAAAATTGATGCAGTATACTGTTTGCAGTGAGGTCGCAAAGTCGGAAAAATGATGTTTTAAAAACCTATTCACATTCGATTTTTTCGTCACAATTATCAACTTATTTGTTTAATTTGTTTACACAGACTAAAACGACATATGTTGTAGTTTATGCACACAAAATTTAGTGCAAGTTGCTTGAGTGGTTGCGGAATAATATCTGTTTGAACTGTGAAACTGTGCGTAAACAGTGAAGTACTCACAGCAATAATGATATATTGTGAAAAATTTAGACGCTTATTTTAAAATCAAAAGAAAAACGAACCTTTATTTTTCATTTTTCTTATTTGTGGCAAAAAAACGTGCGTCGACACGTTATGTGTGCTTCACAAGCTGGCCAATCTGATATCTGGCTGAATTAGTTGAATCATCATGTCCTTATTGTGTAATGTCTGGCTTACAATCGGTGATTGGTTCAAGATATTGGTAGATATTGGTAGTCTACTGTCTGGCAGTACTTATTTAACACAGTATAGCATTGGACTAGTTTCTCAGTGAACGTACAAGTTCAAAACAAAAAGATCTCTTTTTGCAACCTATGAGCAAAACTGCTTTCGCGACACTACCCCCTTAAAGCAAAACAGAGCCTATATACGCCTAAAAGCCCATGGTCTACTTTAAAAGAACTGCTAATAAGCATGAAAAATACATAACTTTGCTGCCGCGGTTTTTTTCCACAAATGGGTTTTTTCACCGGAGAATTTTTATTTAGAGCAAGGTTAGGCCTACGACATATATATTTTTTGGTTTCCCGTACAAACATTGTGATATAAATTTGGGCTACATGACAAAATATAGAAATGGGGGTTTTCTTGTTTGTTGTTGTTTGAAAATGTTTCAAGTTTTTTTAAAGGAATTTTTATACATAAGTAACCCTTGAAAACCAAACAAAAATGGCCTGGAAACAAAATCCATAGGATTTGCAATCTGTTGTGCATATCAACATGCCTTATTCTCTGAAGTAAATTTGTCATTGTCATTGTCATTTTCCCGTCTAAAAACACTGCATCACAAAAACTTTAATTGGGCAAACTCTTGAAAAGTAAAGAACAGTACAAAACACTAAATACAACAAAATATACATAAATAGCAGCTATATAAAAATACAGCCACAAAAGATGTACAAAATTGCGCCAATTAGAGTATATATACACTCAAAGTATAAATTTCTTTTTCAAATGTTCGAACTACAACTACATACGTATATATGTATATATACAACCTGAAAACGAAAACACAAAAAAGTTTTCCGGAAAAATCAGGAAACTGTGGCAAACCGCAAAATTAGAAAATCACCTAAAAAATCCGAAGATGTTTTCAGAAAAACCCAGACATTTTCCTGAAAAAACCCAGAAATTTTCCAAAAAAAACCCGGAAATTTTCCGGAGAAAACCCGGAAATTTTCGGAAAAAACCCGGAAATTATCTGGAAAAAACGAGGAAATTTTCCGGAAAAAACCCGGAAAATTTCCGGAAAAAACCCGGAAATTATCCGGAAAAAACCCGGAAATTATCCGGAAAAAACCCGGAAATTATCCGGAAAAAACCCGGAAATTTTCCGGAAAAAACCCGGAAATTATCCGGAAAAAGCCCTGAAATTTTCCGGAAAAAACCCAGAAATTTTCCGGAAAAATTAATTTCCGGATTTTCTCAGTTCGGAAAAAAACCCGGAAATTTTCCGGAAAAAAACCGGAAATTTTTTAATTTCCGGAAAATTTCCGGAAAATTTCCGGGAAATTTCCGGAAAATTTCCGGAAAAAGTTTTCCTGTGCACCCCCCGGGCCCCCGAATTTTTTTCCGACTGGAATTGCACACAAGGGTTCCCCTTTGGTTTTTTTGCTTTTTTCTAGTTTGGTATATAATATTGCAAAAAAAATTCACAAAAACGCAAATTTCATATTATCGAATTTTTTCAATTTTTTTTCATTTTGAGTTATATACAACAATCGATTCCTGAACTCCTTTTGAACAACTTTTCTTCAAAAACTATGGGTCGATTTCGCTCCAGAAAAAATAATCCGCCAAAAAACAGATTCTCGAAGTGCCAACTTAAGGGGGCGCTCCGGGAATCGGGGGTTACATCGAAAACTAGCAAAAATAATGGCAAATGTCAAACTTTACTATACATAAATGTACTATGGCACAAAAGAACACTGGAGGCAAAATTTCAAATTACGTGATCATGTCACATCACGTTACTCCCAGAGCACCAAACGTGAGTGAATTTTCGGCAAAGGATAACTCTGCTTATACTTTGCCTATAGTCACACTTTATATACCAAAATGTAGCTTATGCGTTTCTCTAGTTGAACATAGTTTTGGTTTTTAACATTTATATCAGGTTTGGATAAAAATGTCATTGTGTTTTCGAAGTCGAACTCTGAGCAATAAAATTCATATAAAAAATTTTCTAAGCTTTATTTTAATAAACTAAAAAAGTGTTCAACTGCGCAGAGCCTAAGGCTATAATTGTGCAAAATTTTGTATAAAAGTATATTACCAGCATTTTATAATCGAATGACGAAAAATTGTTTTGTATTCACACAGCCTATATTTGAGTCTGCTGCTTCTGAAAATGGTTTCTTGTGCGATTTTTTTTGCACAGAACGCAATAAAATTGTTTTAATTTTTAATTACGACTAATAAAATCTACGTATCGTCTGCTTGCAAAACCTCAAAAAGCGTTGATGCACTGGCTTACTTGCTGAATTTGTGTAAAAGTCGAATAAAATCAGTAAATTGTCCAATTTTTTCCAAATTTTTTGCTATGGAGATATGCACCTCAAAACATCAGAAATAGTATTTTGGGCAACTTTCCTTGAAGAATGATAGGTCATTTTGGCTGTTTTTAAAAATACGGCACAAAACCTTGATTCCCGGAGCGCCCCCTTAAAAAATATACTTAAATTTAAGTTTTTCGAAAATCGTGATTTTAGTGTTTTTCAATATCTCAATCATATTTTCAAAAATGACACTTTGCGACCGCTTGATCATGTTATGACAAGCGAAATGAGCTAGTGATTCTGCAAAAGCTATCTAGAAAAGAAATCGCAAGCCGAAATTCCACTCACGTTTGGCCTACAGTGAATGCTAACTTGTATCAATCAGCTTCATTTTTTGTATTTGGGCATACTTTAACACCAGCTTGCCATTGTGTATTTAAAATTGGCGCAACAGATGATTATTTACACTATTTCCCAGAAAACATATAAAAGACATATTTAAGACATAAAAATGGTTTTTTAGTAAGTTGTAATGTCTAAAATTCAAGTTCAAAACTTCCCTGATGCTCTCAACCAAGCACACACTGACGGGCAATTCCGGTTTAAAAGTTCAACTTTATTTATTATTCCACTGTGGAATTTCCACAGTAACAAATGTCCTACTATTTGATGCTAAGAACTACAACTCTAATCTGTAACTGTAATCTGTATCTAATCTAATCTGTACTGTAACTCTAATCCTTTGCGCACACATACTGAGTCTGATACAAAGTTTGATTTCCAGCTAAAGCTTACATCCTACAAACTTCTAACCTAACCTATTCGAAAGAGCGTTCAAGTTTGACCCCCCACTAGGTTTGGGGGGATATAGAGGGACTCCGGATCATTAGGCGAAAAAATGCCGTTTTTCCGACTTATTCCACCCATAAAGGCCGTTTCACACGCTGCGATTTTGCCGCTGCGATTTTGACGCAGAACGCAAAACGCAGAATGTCACACACAAAGCGCAACATCTGAACAAACGTTGCGTCTCGCAAACTTTTTTGTTGCGTCGTGACTGTTTTAAAAATATGAAAAACAGCTTTGCTAAAATTGTGAAAACCAACACGTCCGCAGCATTAAAACGCACTAAAATTGCCGGCTGAATTGCAGTCTGGCGTTTAAAATGCTGCGTAAAAATCAAGACGCATGCATTCCGCATTGAAATCGCTGCGCTGCGCTGCGTCTGTTCGGACAGTGCGTTTTGCCGCAGCGGAGAAAACGCTGCGGCAAAATCGCAGCGTGGGAATCGGCCTTAAGGGTTTTAACACCAATAATTTGGGTTAAATCACAGAAAACCATTTGTTCAAAACTAATTCAAAACTAGTTCAAAACGCTAACAATTTTGGACTAGTTTTGAACGTACTGCAAATTCAGCAGTCAGCGTACTGCTTTTAGACTCGTTTTGAACGTTCAAAACGGGTTCAAAATTAGTTTAAAATTTTTTAGACTATTTTTAAACTAATTTTGAACATTTTTTCTATGCATTAGTGTTCTATGGTTTTTTCATTGCTGCATTAGTGGTCTACATGTATGTCTTCTGCATTGCTGTGTAAGGCCGTGTTTACACGGAGCTTTTTTCAGCTGCTCGAGCAGCTGAAAAAATGCCGCACCTGTTTTTCGCCGTTTCCGGCTTTTTTTCAGCTGCTCGAGCAGCTGAAAAACAGCTCGAGCAGCTGGAAAAAAGCTCGAGTAGCTGAAAAAAAGCGGATAAGTATGGCGGTCACTATAGACTAGCTGCTCCGTTGTCATGACAACGCTGCAGTTCCAGCTTTCTTTCGCCGTTTCCGGCTTTTTTGCAGCTGCTCGAGCAGCTGAAAAAAAGCTGGAAATGGCGAAAAAAAGCTGCAACTTTTTTTCAGCTGCTCGAGCAGCTGAAAAAAAGCTCAATGTAAACACGGCCTAACGGTTATATACATTATTTTCAAGTCTAAATATATATACTTTATTTTACTGATCTATTATTATTGTTATTTTACCACTTTATTTCAGCTTAGGTTGCGTGTTGCGTCGAGTTTTGTATTCCGTATATATATATTTTATATATACTGTTCAATATTTAGCGTTGAAATGCTCTTAATTGTTCAACTTCAACGTTATAATTTTCTCATGCTATATATACTTATTTCATGTTTTTAAAGGAGTTTATACAATTGATGAATACTTTATCTGTCATTTTGTTTGATTGTTTAAACCCAGCAATGCATTTATATTCTTGTAACCATGGCACGTTCGTGTCCATTTTGCGCAAAAAGAATTAATGTATCCTAGCCTGCGGGGCACACAGGAAACAGAAAAAAACGTCGAAAATGGCTGAAAAATTGCAGAAAAATGTTTGTTTTTTCTCATTTCCTTTTTATTGTAAACTTTCCTTCAGTAAACTTTCTTACCATATCACACATTTCAAACACGTAGATATTTATATTTAACGTATGTAAATCAGGGTTGGCGCGACAGCGCCCAACCCTAGAATAGGAGAAAATCCACTCAATGCGGATTTTTGAAATATAGTTTTTTAATAACTTAAAATATATGCAGGCGAATGACTTTTAATTTGGTGTGTGTATCCGCCTAGTAGAAGGCTTATATGCCTGCAAAATTTCGGAGAGATTGGTTGAGTCTAACTTAAGATATGAAAAAAAGACTTTTGCAAACTTGACACTTTCCGTCTTTTTTTTTCAACGGCTCTACCGGACCGGACGCTTGTAGGGTTGTCATGATTATATATTTTTCACATTTAGTTTGGCCAAAGTTGCAAAGTGACGGGCCACTTTTTTCAATTGCGTCCCCGTTCGGTCTCTGCTGGGAGGGGGGGAACCCCTTTTTTGGGGTCCGTCAAAGTCCGAAAAATTTCTAGCCAACTTTTGAGAAGTCACGCAAGTAAGGTAGCCTCCATCTTTTGCATGCAGGGTAGTGTGGTGGTGCTATAGTGCATCTGCTATTTTGGAGTCGATCGTGTAATTGTAGCGCTGGGGAGGGGGCTCGGAAGGTAATTCACGTGTATTGCGGGTGTAGGCTACCTATAGACAGTACAGCCAAGACGGTTATAGATGGAGGTCTGTAGTTTTGTATGCAAATATAAACCCATATACTGTGCATTGCAGGGTGCCCATAGTTTTGCTGTCAGATTTTCCTAGTAGCCAAAACTGGTTCACCCCCCTCTGGCACCCTTGAAAACATGGTTTTTCGTGACTTTGTATAACGCTTTAATGGCTGATCACTCGCGCTGTATTGTTATCATGACACAGTAAATACGTGCAGGGGTGTCAGTTGATATTGCTTGGTCAGCGTCGTGTATGGTATTTCACTTTGGCACCCCAGGCAAATTGGCAGAAGTCTCAGGTCTCGTCAAAAAGTGACCTAAAAGTACTTTTGGGGTCGAAAATTTTTTTTCGAGTTTTTTTCATAAAATCTAGTTTCTAGGGGTTATTTGGGCCCCTAAACACGAATCTGAGGTTAGTTTTTGCCTAGGACCCCCTGGACCCGCCTATGTGGACCCTCAGGGTGCCCCCCCTAGGGGGTCCTAAGGGGTCAAATTTTCGAAATTGAGATTTTAGTGTCTCTAGGGGTAATTTGGGTCCCGGAACACGAATCCGTGGTCCATTTTCGTCTCGGACGCTTCCTAGTCCCCCCTACGCCCCCCCTCAGGGTACCCCCCTCCCCTTGGGGGTCCAAAAAGGGGGTCAAATTTTCGAAATTGAGATTTTGATGTACCTAGGGGTAATTTGGGCCCCTGAACACGAATCCGAGGTCCATTTTTGCCTAGGACTTCCCTGGACCCCCCCACGACCCCCTCAGGGTACCCCCCCTAGGGGGTCCTAAGGGGTCAAATTTTCGAAATTGAGATTTTGTTGTCTCTAGGGGTAATTTGGGTCCCGGAACACGAATCCGAGGTCCATTTTTGTCTTGGACCCTTTTTAGTCCCCCTATGCCCCCCCTCAGGGTTCCCCCCTAGGGGTCCTAAGGGATCAACTTTACAAAATTGAGATTTTGACGTGTCAAGGGGTAATTTTGGCCCCTGAACACAAATCCAAGGTCCAGTTTCGTCTAGGACCCCTCTGAACCCCCTACGGCCCCCTCATGGCACTCCCCTACAGGATCCGAAGGGATCATATTTTCGAAATTGAGATTTTGATGTCGCTAGGAATAATTTATGCCCCTGAACACGAATATGGTGTTTATTTTAGCCTAGTACCTTCCAGGAGCCCCCTATGGCCCCTTCAGGGTATATACCCCCCTAAAGGGGTCAAAATGGGTTGGGGGCAAATTTTTGAAATTGAGATTTTGATGTCGATAGGGGTAAGTAGTATAAGTACATACAAGTTGGCATGCCATTGGTTTTAACTAAAGCGGAAAAACGCATAGAATTATTATAAAAATGCCCCCATTGGGCATCACTGAGGTTAGAATAGGAGGTTCTAAAGCGGAAAAATGCAATTTCGCTCGTTAAAGATAATGGACAAGTTTGCTGTGAATAGTAAAAATTAAATGATAACTAAATACCAAATAGGCGAACTGTTCAGCCCATGCCAAGGCCGGTGCGGACATTACAGTATATATTACGTTGTAATAATTCGACCAATTATATAATATATGGTTTGTATTGTAGTATCATATGCAATCAAGCTTATGTTAATGAGATCAAACTACAAGTGATTGATACTGGCTCTTACGACACGCGCTAGATACGAAATACCTAAAAATTTCTGCGTGTCTGTTACAATCTAACGTAATATTAGCGTTTTCGGAAGCTGACGGTTACAAATGATTCGCGCGAATAGGGTGCAGAAAGCGCTAATGTGTAATGGGGCTGGCTATTCTGATCGCTCTTGTCCACCAACTTTAACAAAATGAATTTTTCCTATTCACAGCAAACTTGTCCATTATCTTTAACGAGCGAAATTGCATCTTTCCGCTTTAGAACCACCTATTCTAACCTCAGTGATGCCCAATGGGGGCATTTTTATAATAATGTATCTACATCATTTTCGCCACTTTTCCTTTACATTTTCATTCATTCATTTCCTTAAGGGGGAGCTCCGGGAATCGGGGGTTACATCGAAAATTGGCAAAAAAGTTGGCAAATGTCAAACTTTACTATACATATATGTAGTATGGCACAAAAGAACACTGGAGGCAAAATTTCAAATCACGTGATCATGTCACGTGACTGCCAGAGCACCAAACGTGAGTGAATTTTCGGCAAACGATAACTCTGCTTATACTTTGCGTATAGTCACACTTTATATACCAAAATATAGCTTATGTGCTTCTCTAGTTGAACAGTTTTTTGGTTTTTAACATTTATGTCGGATTTGGATAAAAAATGTCATTATGTGTTTTCGAAGTCGAACTCTGAGCAATAAAATTCTTAGAAAAAAGTTTCTAAGCTTTATTTTAAAAAACTAAAAATTGTTCAACTGCGCAGAGCCTAAGACTATAACTGTGCAAAATTTTGTAGAAAAATATCTTACCAGCATTTTGTAATCGAATGCCGAAAAATTGGTTTTGTATTCACACAGCCTATATTTGAGTCTGCTGCTTCTGAAAATGGTTTCTTGGGCGATTTTTTTTGCACAGAACGCAATAAAATTGGTTTAATTTTTCATTACGACTAATAAAATTTACGTATCGTCTGTTTGGAAAACTTCAAAAAGCGTTGATGCACTGGCTTACTTGCTGAATTTGTGTAAAAGTCGAATAAAATCAGTAAATTGTCCAATTTTTTCCAAATTTTTTGCTATGGAGATATGCGCGTCAAAACATCAGAAATAGTATTTTGGGCAACTTTTCTTCAAAAATGATAGGTCATTTTGGCTGTTTTTAAAAAGTACGGCTCAAATCCTTGATTCCCGGAGCGCCCCCTTAATTTAGTCCAATTTTTGAGCTCTTTGGAATAAGTATATTTAGGCAGCATTTCCATAATTTTTCCGCCTACTGTTCCACATAGATCTGCTACATTTTGTAACTTTTCTAGAATTTTTCAGGCTAATTTTTGATCCAACTCTAATTTTTTACCGGTTCTTGTGATCACTTCGTCGTTTCTGCAAGATATATGTGCACGGGTCCTAAGTCTAGTAACCATTCGGCGGGGAAGGGGGTAGGAATTATTTTTGCCCATAAAATTATAATAAAAAGATAGAACTCCATCGTCAGCCAAGCCCCCAATCTGATCCCTAGCCTAAAATAGCTGTCGCGTCGCCCCTTTTAATAAAAATCTAAAGTGAATTTATGAAGCTAACACGACCAGGCTCGGGGGCTTGGCTGACGATGGGGGTTCTGTATATATATTTTTATTAGAGGATGGGGTAGGAAGCCATTTATGGGCAAAAATATTTCCCCCCCCCCGCCGAATTTTGACCCTTAAAGATACTTGCAGACAGTCAGAGGTTCGCTTGGCACGCGGCGTGCGCAGTCCTCCGCGCAGGCGCGTGCGTAGTCCTCTATTTTGCTCTGCGTACTGCGTGGGTA
The DNA here is from genome assembly GCA_030248245.1 of Trissonchulus sp. WLG1_4. Lineage (NCBI taxonomy): Eukaryota > Metazoa > Nematoda > Enoplea > Enoplida > Ironidae > Trissonchulus > Trissonchulus sp. WLG1_4. The sequence goes on from JASANF010017087.1 coordinate 13,814, forward strand.
CAGCCTACAACGTTGTAGGCAAATTGTACGCTATGCTGACCTGTGCGCAGGCTGACTCCTGCAACTCTGTGGCTTGCTATTCCTTGTTATATATTCCCTGACTTCCAGAAAAGGAGACAAGATGAAAGGTAGGAAGACAAAATTTCCTGACGGGGGACAAGAGTTCCATTTGAGCATTTGACAGAGCAATTTTGACAAAGCCTAACTCATGATAAAATTTCCGATCTTTTCAGGTGGGAGTGCTACTTTCTCAAGACTGGTTTTTTGATACACTCTGTTTTTCAATTCTTTTTTCACTTTAGGTTTCTACTGTATATACTACTAGTAAGGAAAAATGCCCTTGTCGGGCGGCTCCTTGGGTAGAATAGGTTACTGTCTGTCTAAAACGAAAAAATGCTCTGGCTGAGCTTGTAAAAGCATTAGTACAAGACTTTATTAACGACAATATGCAATTCGTGTGAGCTCGTTAAAGTAGGTGGACTAGGTATACCTGTTGAGAATAGGAATATGATCTTCGTAGGGCAGACACTGTTTTCCGCACCCTATTTGCGCGACCTTCAGCTAAATTATATCATTTGCTCAAGCAACATATAGGCTTTTTTTACACTAATTCAACATTGGCAAATGGCAAAAACGTTAGAGCGGGCACTCATAATAATCTTAGCTGAAATGTGGACTGTTGGCTGAACGGCTGAAATGATTCGGGGGTGTGCAAACAATTGGTCAGGGATTGCTAAAGTTCTCGACTGACAAGGACGCTGAAAACTCTACCTCGCACCAATGTATTATGCACGCATATCTTGTGCGAGTTAAGTTGAGCGGTTTGTCAGTTGAAACAAACCCAGAACGGGCTGTAAGTTCGCGCGAATAGGGTGCGGAAAACAGTGTCTACCCTACAAAAATCATATTCCTATTCTCAACAGGTATACCTAGTCCACCTACGAGCTCACACGAATTGCATATTGTCGTTAATAAAGTCTTGTAGCAATGCTTTTACAAGCTTTGTAAGTTTATTTCTCCGCTTTAGACAGACAGTAACCTATTCTACCCAAGGAGCCGCTCGACAAGGGCTAGTGTTTGTGACCGGCCGGAATTTTCGCCCGGCCGGCCGCCGGCCGGCCCGATGGTTGCCGACCGGCTCCGGCCGGCCGAAAAAAGCCGACGCCGGCCGGCCGGTCAAAATCGGCCGGCCGGCCGGTTAAAAACACCTGCCGGCCAACCAGATTCAACCGACTGACAAAATTAGGCCGGCATAACAATCCGGCAAGCTAAATTTATGCCAAAGTGACACTCCGGACTGGTTTTATCCAAAAATTCGGCCGCTCCGGCCGGCCGGCCGGCCGGTTTTCACGGGCCGGCGGCCGGCCCGAGCCGGCCGGCGGCTTTCGCGGCCGGTCACAAACACTAACAAGGGCATTTTTCCTTACTAGTCCTCTCTCTTTTTCCGCTGTAGTGGAAACGAAGCACAGAGCATAGCTATCACTACATTAGCTATGACGGCTTCACTCCGGAAGCAGACCAATGTAGTATGTACGTAATTGTACATGTGTACATGTATATGCATGTATATATACCTATGTAAAACTCGACCCCTTGGATCCCGTTTGGGGGTGTTGGAATCCAGGGAGGTTCTAAACAAAAACAAACCACGGGTTCGTAATCAGGGGCTCAAATTCTCTCGATGGACATCAAAATTCAAATTTTGAAGTTTTACCCTTGGACCACTGTCGGGGGGGGGGTACCCTGAGGGAAGGGGTGGGGTCGCAGGGGAGTCAACAAGAGTCATAGATAGTCTTCAGAGACGTGATCAGGGAGTCAAATTACACCTATGAACATCAAAAACCGAATTTTGAAAACTTGACCCCTTGGACCCGTTGTGGGGGGAGTACCCTAGGAGGGGGTCGTAGGAGAGTTTACAAGACAGACAAGAATGAACCTCGGACTCGTGTTCAGGGGGTCAAATTACCCCAATGGACATCATAATTTCAAATTCAAAAAAACTGACCCAATTTGACCCCCTAGGGTCACCCTGGGGGGCGCTATGGGGGTCCAGAGTGGTTATAGACAAAAATAAATCCTAGATTCATATTCAGGACACCAAATTACCCCTAGAGACAAGTTTTTGAGAATAAACTCGAAAAAAATTTTTGACCCCAAAAGTGCAAAAGGGTCCCGAATGGGACTGGCCGTTTTGCGCAACTTCTCAAAAAAGTCTGTTAAACTTTTTCGTACTTAGTCATTTTTTGGACCCCAAAAAAGGGGTTTCCACCCTCCCAGCACGGCCTCTCACGGAACACTCCAGCAAAACCTATTGCCATACCTAAACCTATTGCTATGCATTATCTATTGCAGGCTATACAAAATGTGAAAAACTAAAAAAGGTGTCGCTCGGATGAACTACCGGCGAGAAAAGTTCTGGGAAAAAAAGAGCGAAAATCCGTGAATTTTGGGGGGTCCCCGGGGATATCTCGGAAAATACTTGACCAATCCGGCTGAAATTTTGCAAGCACTTACGTATTGCCACACACACATACACACACAAAATTTAGTGTAAAAAGCTTTCCTATATTTTGAGCTGCAAAAAGTTCTAATTCTCAAAATCCGCAATAGTGCTAAATTTTCCTATTCTAGGGTTGGGCGCTATGGCGCCAACCCTGATACACGTGGACGTGACTTATGTTGTATGTGTCTCTCGAGTTGTAACCGTATATACGTCCTCGAAAATAATATGTATAGCAGGCGGGGAAAAAACCCGCATTTTCATTTTTCGTCATGTAGCTCATAGACTATACGTTTTCACGGGAAACCAAAAAAATCTGTCGTAGGCCTAACCTTGCTCTAAACGCAGGGACAGGTAACCGGTTTCATTTCGCTATCTCTTGACCGTTTTTTGGTGGGAAGCCAAAAACTTGCCGTGGAAAAAAACCCATTTGGGGAAAAAACCCATGTGGGAAAAAAACCCACCCCTTAAATCACCCGAAAAATGTGTTAGCGGTAGTTTTTTAACGCTATGGCACGTATTAGGAGTAGTAGAGGCCCCTGATACCAAAACTATACGCAGATTTGCTACGGGGCCTCAGGGACACAAGTTTGTAAACTGCCCTTCGCAGCCCACTGTAAAATTTTTCAATTTTCAAATTTGAAAACAAAACACCTTAAGGTGGCGCTCCTGAAATACTAGATAAAAAAATGCCCTGCGGGACGCTGGTAGCATAATAGGCAAATTTGCAATATCCATTTCGCTTTCAAAGGTATAAGAATCGAAACTGAAGCTGAAAAATTACCTGTTAAAAGTCTGAAAACTAGAGCATTTTGACTGAGCAATAGGCCGACTGCTGCGCCCTATTATTGCGGGCACCACGGTTGTAAAACTGGACCTCTTGGGTTTAGTCTGGGCATACACAGAACGGTGTTAAAAGTTTCGGCCTTTCGGGCCAAATTTAGAGGACCCTGCGCCCTTATTGATCAAAATTCGTAAATTTTGAAAAATTTTCGACGAGTGCCATTGTTGCCTACCTTTACTCAAATGTTATAGACGCTGTCTGGCGTCTAGTTTTTAACGGTTGGGAGAGTTGACGTCCATCCCACCCCTTAAACAGTTCTGAAAACATGTAGACAAAACCACTGATTTCCAAAAACAGGGTGAGGCGGACAGAAACCGACTGCTGCTTCACGGAGGAGTGCATATTAATTGAACTACAGCAAACGTATATGTATATGTTCTAACAAAGTTTGCACACACGTGTGTGTGTATTTATTTATGCACATACATAGGGTCAAGGGTGCCCCCACTGAAATCAAGACACGACAGATTTTGTGCTGGTGGTGTGAAAAAACGAGGGGGGTTCTCCCCTCAAATCAATACACATCCCTGATTTGAGAAGGGGGGGTCCCCCCCTCGAATCAAGACATGTCTTGATTCGAGGGGGGATACCCCTTTCTGAAAAAAAGGCGTAAAACTGCTATTTCGCCCGGAGCATCGTTCCGGCCAATTAGCTAGATAGAATAGGGAAGAGTGTCATACTCTTTCCTATATGTACTCTTGGCAATACACATTAATTCAAACAGGACAGGCAGAACCATACTATGCTTAGTAAGTATATACTACTTCTGTCAATTGATGGCTCCTGTTGAGCCAGGAAGACCTGATATCACTAACCGATTTTGCCCGCAATAATAGGGCGCAGCAGTCGGCCTATTGCTCAGTCAAAATGCTCTAGTTTTCAGACTTTTAACAGGTAATTTTTCAGCTTCAGTTTCGATTCTTATACCTTTGAAAGCGAAATGGATATTGCAAATTTGCCTATTATGCTACCAGCGTCCCGCAGGGCATTTTTTTATCTAGTTTTTATAATTTTTCGGCTTCAGAAATTAAAAATATATAATGAAATGTGCACAGTCAGTAAAATATTTCGCTTTGATAATAATTATCCGTGGAATGCGTAAAGACAGTGGATACGGGCACACTGGCTGCTTAAGTTAACGGCTGATCTCAACTCTGAAGCCAAAGATGTGTGGCTTCGGCCCAGGATACAGATCTTTCGCTGGCTGCAAGGTCACACGGAAACACATTTTACTTAGCAAGGGCCTATTTTTTACCGAGTTAAATGGACTGAACTTATTAATTCCGAGGTTTAGGAGTGGCAAATCGAGTTAAACGGACTGAACAAGTTGTGAAACCCATCCCCATTCCGACCGCAGGCTGAAGGTGCATCTCCCCCGACTCCAGCTCAAGGTGCAGCCCCCCCCCCCGGCCCCGGCATATTCTGTCCGCTCACCTAAAATGGTTTGAGTGAGTGAGTATTTATTTTGGGTATAGGGTAGGAATAGCTTCCAAGCTTTAGAAACAGCTGTTTTTACTACTTTTTTTACTAGTTTGCAACTTATTTATCTGAACGTGATTCACTATATTGGTAGCCAGTGAATGTACAAAAATTAACTAAAAGAAAAGTTTAATTTGATCAAACAGCCGTTTCTAGTGTCTACATCAGGTTACTAACTTGTGCCGAGTCGACACATGTTCGGTGAGCGGACGTGAAAAAGTTAAACCGCTAGACTACCATAATTGTGCTGGTCGCATTCGTTATAGCGATTTATAAACTCTGAGGCTGTTACTTTTCCTCCGGTGGAGCTCTAGATGCAGCCCTTTCCGGGCGCAGGTCAAGGTTGGGCCCATCCCCCTTCCGACCGCAGCTCAAGGTGCATCCACTGGTACGTACATTGTACGTCATGTGACTGTATCTACGTATATGAAGACATTGAAATTAGAAAGTTTATGAAGCAACAAACTTCCACATTCAAATTACGTTCACCATAGAATCAAAATTTGAACATCAAAAATAACCCGCGATTTCACAACTAAACAAGTAAACCTGACTTGCAAATTGTTACACATAATATGCACATAGGTTTTATTGCTCCTAACAACTGTACTGAGAAGTTAGTCAACTTGACCGTTTTCACATGATGAGTTAAAAAAGAGGTTTTTGCCAGTTTTCTCAGCGAAGCCTCAGCCGTGCAAAGCGAAAATAGGAGAAAAGTTATAGCATGACAAACCACATCGATCGAGCCCAGGGTGACGAAAAACGGCTCAGTAGATTGTGAGAAAAGTTGGCTGAAAAAAGTAAAAAGAGACGCGAAGTTTTTTGAAAATTTTCAAAAGTTATAATTTTGTTTATACTCACCCAATGAACTTGATTTTTGCACCAGTTATGTGTTTTTACGAATACTATCAGCGTACCAAGTTAGAAACTGTGGCGTGAACATTAATTGGAGTTATTTGTCGATTTGTATACTAAAAAGTCGCATTCAGCTGATTCTATCCTATTATAGGTTTGGCGCTATCGCGCCAAACCTGATGACTTTTCTAAAAACGGCAGTCTGAGCCCAATTTTAGATGCACAATAGTAAACTGGTGTAAAATATAATAATAATATTTTTTTGCCCTCGACTCACCCGGCCGGTTTCATCACTCTTCTGAATGCCATGCTGCTCATTTTTTCAGCATGCCCTTCAATTACCTGGGGGCCCCAGAGCCACAAGCCCGGCATCACGAAGAGACCCGGATACGTGGCTCACTTTTTCATACTAGCTTAAATCTGTGTTGATAGTTATTTCTCAAATAGTTAACAATTATTGTACTGTATATTGTATTACGTACCTAATACGTACATATATATAATATGTATGTAAATGCAATGTTCTGCAGATACTTGAGTGTATTATAGGTGTATGTGTAGCATTGGAACTAAGAGCAGTAGTAGCAATAGTTGTAATAGTAATAGCGATAATAGTAGCATTAAACGATTATATACAGTCCAAAGATGAGCATAAGTTAAAGAATGATAGGAGCTTAAAAGCTCAGAAGAATTTTTAAGCAATTTCTAAATACAAATACTAATGACGCAATACACTAGATATATATGTATATATACTGGTGTTGCATAAAAGCACAAACCAAACGCTATCTCAAAGGGAAACTGACTAATCAGCAGCCCACAAGTGTATGATGTTGTACAAAAGCTCAGACATCGTGTTCGTCTACAGCTACATATATTTATGTACATACTATATACAGTACTGTGCAAAAAAGGTGTATATTATGTAACACTTAGTTAAATATTCTGTGAAATTAGAGAAAGTAAAACCAAGATAGTACTTCAATCCAAAATATGTTCTATGGTGAAATTATAGAACGCAAAATCAAGATAGTATTTTAATCCAATATGTTCTTGATGGGGAAATTAGAGAACGTAAAACCAAGATCGTACTTCATTCCAATACTAGCTCTATCTTTCATTAAGTTTGTAAACACTGGGGCCACGTTCGTATCCGTTCTCCTGAGTTGACAGGATTGTGGCTTAAACAAAAAATAAAGAACGGAAAAGCTTTCTGATACGCGTCCAATTGACAGAATTTGGCCAAGAAATCGAAAATTTTCATACATGCAATGAGAAGCTAGTCCAACGCTGTATGGTATCAAATAATTACTGCCAGACATCACACTATCAATATTGACAAACATCTTGGACCAATCGTCATTAGTAAGCCAGACATCACACAATAGGGACATAAAAGTTCGAAAAATCAAGCCAGATATCAGATTGGCCAGCTTGTGAAGTACACATTCTGTGTGGACGCACAATTTTTTGCGACAAATAAGAAAAAAGAAAATTGAAGGTTCGTTTTTCTTCTGATTTGAAAATAAGCGTCTAGATTTTCCACAATTTATCATTATTGCTGTTACTATTTTACAGTTTAAGTACACCTTCACAGTTCAAACTAGAATTACTCCACAGCCGCTACAGTAATCTGCACTAAATTTTATTTGCATAAACTACAACATATGTGCTATTAGTCTGTGTAAAAAAACTAAACAGAAAAATTGATAAATGTGACTACAAAATGGAATGTGAATAGGTTTTTTTTTCGTCATTTTTCCGACTTTGAGGCATTATTGCAAACTATATGCTGCACCAATTTTGTTGAAACTTGGCAAAATAATTTGCCTTTTGGTAGATTTTTAAAATATAGAAAGAACAATTTCTAACATTTTACTGAACAAGTTTTACAGTCGCGCAAAATCGACTGCTTTCGCGACACTACCCCCTTAAGCCAATTTTTTAAAATCGCAAGCCGAAAATTTGCGTTTGTATTCACACGCACTATATTTCTGTCTCATGCAAAGAATACTGCGTTACTTCACCAAAAAATTACACCACGCTCAATAGAATACCGAAAATTTTTAAGTATGTTTAACTAGAAGGCAGTGGTTGTGTTTTTCAGTCTTTCAAATTCAGTACATACGTGTAAATGCATTGGCTTGTAAGGCGATTTCTGAAAAAATATATTTTTCTTGCTCAAAAAGCTCGAAAATTTTAAAAAAATTTTTCATGTGATATGGGCATCAAATTAAAAGAAATTCACTTCTGAACAACTTTTGTTCTCACGACGCATGTTTTTTTGCGCGTTTTTAAAATATATAGTGGTCAAAACCCACATTTCAGGAGCGCCACCTTAATTTCGCCTGAAAACGTTGAAAACAACTAAAAAGTTGCAATAACGCTTCAAATGCATGCAAAATTTGCACTTTATGGCTACTTTTTACGCCATCGACCCTCAGTAGGGGCTACCGTAAGATGGTGTGACAGGTCGTGACGGCCATATTTTCGTTTTTTAGGGTTATTTGGCATTTAAAGAAGATAAATTAACAGGTTATAATTAAATACATACAAAAAACTGGCAATAGTACATACCAGAGAATACTACTTTTCGCTGCAAAAGGACCTCAAAATGATTACTATACGCTGGCAAATTTTCAGGCCTGTGCCACGTACCCAAGTTCCGGAACTGAGGTGGGTTTTTTCCACAAAAAAATGTGGTTTTTTCCCCCGCTATAGCCTGCTATGTATATATAGGCGTTTCTGGGGGAATGACGGACTGATTCTAATGGGAGTCATGTAACATGTAACAGGACAAGAAATACCTAAATTTAAAAAAAATTGAAAACGGCAGAAACTAGAAAACGATTGCACTATATACGGTAGAACCGAGGGAGGTCCCAGGGTGCGCCAGTAAATGCTACGAAAACGTTCAAAATTAGTTCAAAACGCGTTCCAAACGAGTTCAAAATTCCAGCGTGCAGATGAACGCTGAGAAACTAAACGTCCAAAACGAGTTTAAAAACATTCAAAACCAGTTCAAAACCAGTCCAAAACGAGTTCAAAATTAGTCAGCGTATGTCTAAAACGCGTCCGAAACTAGTTTAAAACTAGTTCAAATTTCGTTCAAAACGAGTTTAAATTTCATTCAAACTTGCGTTGGAAATGTTTTGGACTAGTTTTAGACTCGTTTTGAACGAGTCTAAAACTAGTTTAAAAACGTTCAAAACCAGTTTAAAAATATTCAAAAAACATCTAAAAAACATTCAAAACTAGTCCAAAGTTGCTTGTTCAAATCCAGTTCAAAATTTTTTAAACTGGTTTTGAACAATTTTTGAACCCGTTTTGAACCAAAATCCGTCCTGTGAATGCAGTTGGGGGGAAAACAGTGGACCTATTTTTTTTAGTAGAGCACCTGGGGGAAGCACTTTTGCTTCAATAACCCCTATTTCATTTTATGGATTTCCTGAAATACGACCCCCCGAAATCTGAACCCTGAGTGAGGGACGTTTTTGCAATTTTTTCCGAAGCCCTTGTATTTTCCGTTCTAATCGTGTCTAAATGGTGTCAGATTATTGTTTGCAATTTTTTTAGGATCAAAACGAAGGCTCTTTGACCGGGTTCCTGCCGAAAGATTGGCCAAATTCGCCAGAAACGTCTAATTTTTGACCAAATTCAAACTTGGCCTTAATTTAGGCTTGGGCTTGGGCTTAGGCTTAGTATGAAGATTAGGCTTAGGCTTAGTATCAGGCTTAGGCTTAGGTTCAGGCTTAGGCTTAGGCTCAGGGTCCGTATTCTCAAAGTTACCTGCAAGTAAAATTAGGCTAACTGTACCCACACGTAAGGTGAAGATAAAGTTAATTCTGTGGGTAAAAGTAAAGTTGAAATTAAAAACAAAGTTAACGCCGACGATTAATGTTAAAAATTTGCACAGTACATTAAGTTTAGCTGCGAAACAAGATAAAGCACTTTTCTGGACCGAATACGATGCCTTAAAACATCATAACGCACTCAAAACTATCCAAAAACAAATATTATAGCCATTTTTGGCGTAGAACTTTGGCCTACGTTCACTTCCAAAAACATTGAAAATGCAATTTTTAAGGGGTCATAGCTCAAAAAATCCAAATTTATGGATAGGGGTTCTATTACAAAAAATGCTTCCCTCAAGGTGCTCTGTTCAAAAAATAGGTCTACTATTCCCCCCCCCCCAACTGCAACTGCACTTGATCCAATAATTGCACTCTCGATCTTTATTAAAAGGGCGACAGCTATTTTGGGGGCTAGAGATCGGATTGGGGGCTTGCCTGACGATGGGGGCTCTATATTTTTATTAAAAGATGGGGCAGCAAGCGATTTATGGGCAAAAAAATTTTTACCAGCAACCAAATGTAAACCCAGACGGGACTGCCGTTTTCTGATGTCACCAGGAGCCAGTGGCGTACCCAGGGGGGGGGGGGGGGCTAGGGGGACATCAACCCCCCCTTCGCGGTTTTAGCCCCCCCCCCTTTTTCACTTTTTTCCTGTGGTCCCCTTTGGTTTTATGACACCACTGAAAAAATTTTCACGTCCCCAATTGACCAAAATGACACTGAAATTTCAAAAATTTCCCAAAATTTTCTTTCGAGAGGATCTCGCCCCCAATTCATTTTATTACAAAAAATGCTTCCCTCAAGGTGCTCTACTCCAAAAAATGGGTCCACTATTGCCCCCCCCAACTACACTTGATCCAGATATTTTTCAATATCAATGCAATCAGTTTAAAAATTCTAAAAAGCTAAACCTGCAGATTGCCGTGGACTGCGTGTACGTTTCACCCCCCCCCCCCGATCGTCGACCATCGGTTCAGCCCCCCCCCCCTTCGCGAAATCCTGGGTACGCTACTGCCAGGAGCGTCACCTTCAAAGTTTTATGTTACTAGATCTTCGTTTTACCACAACCATTAAACTTTATATTTATTTTCCAAATAAGAAATTATCTGTGGATATTTGTAATATAACAAAAACGTGTCGAAGTCACACACAAAAGTGGAAAGATTTTATCCGAGTTGTTTGGCTTGAAAAAAAATCATTCGAAAAATAGGTTAGATGAGCCAGTACCGACACAGCAGACAGACAGATTGTCAAAATCGAATGAATAACACTTACAAATGTATACTGGTTTCAATATTATTTATTCAATTACGCAATTTAGTAAAAACATTGCAAAGTTCGTGAATTGAACAATGTTTGACTAATTTTATAGTGCATTACTCTTGTCCGTACATGGCTCAAAGCGTGAAGTTAAGCCCGATTCACACGGTGCGTTTTTGCCGCTGCGATTTTGACGCAAAACGCAAGCCGCAGGGTGTCGCAAGCGAAACGCACCGTCTGAACACGCTTTGCGGCTTTAGTGCGTCTCGCAGGTCAGTTTGCTGCGTCTTTACTGTTTCAAAAAAATGACAAATTGGTCCGCGAAATTTGTTTATGCCAACACGTCCGCAGCATCAAAACGCAATGAAATCGCAGGTCAAATAGCAGTCTGGCGTTTAAAACGCTGCGGCAAAATCAAGACGCAGGCATTCCGCACTAAAAACGCTGCGTCTGTTCAGACATTGCGTTTTGCGTGCGGCAAGCTGCGTTTTGCCGCAGCGACAAAAACGCTGCGGCAAAATCGCAGTAAAATCGCAGCGTGTGAGTCGGCCTTTAGCAGACACTTTTTCACGAATTTGTACTAGGAGTACAAATTAGTACAAAATGTGAGAGTAATATTACAAATAGTACTAATTCTGAACAATCAGAAAAAGTATATTCCAGAATTTGGACTAATAAAGTGTCTGCTAACTTCACTGACGTCTCAGGGCCGGCTGTCAAATCTAGCTCGTCAGATGCAGATGTTCGTTTTCTTTCAGCCAGTATGGAGAACATTGCTATAGCAGAATTGGAGGGCGAAGCAAAGGCGGATGCGGCGGTGGGGCCGGTGCCCGGATAGCAGTCTGGCAGAGAGCCGGGCGGCTCGGGGGGCGACGGCACAGCTGGTGCACCCGAGTCTGAATATTCTGACAAAAAAAAGAAAGCCGGGCTCTTTGTCTAGGAAAAAGCGCCGTCGAGCTGCTACTGAATTTAATCAGACGCCCAAGAGGAAGAAACACAAGAAGGAGCCAAAGGGGAACACGCGGGCAAGCGGATGAAGCCAGCGGACATCCCCCAACTGCACCAAAGCCCAGAAGAGACATCAACAACGCGGACGCGGCTATGCGGGCCCCGTCACAATTTCTGCTTTATTTCAAGTTTGATCCATGGAAGGATTTAACTCAAGAACAAGCTAACTTTGTCTGAACAAACCTTGTGAATGCTTCGCGTCAGACTATCCTTGATAAAGGATCGGCTCCGCAATTCAGAGAATCTGGTCTTCTATCCGGCCAGCTTCGGATCTCGTGCTGCAACGAAGAGGGCAACAACTTGGTTCGAGAGTTGCAAGGTGGCAAATACCTGGTTGATCCTGCCAGTAGCCATATGCTTGTTTCAAAAATTAAGCCACGCACGTCTAAGCACATACCGATTAATGGTAAAGCCGCGAATAGCTCATTACAACAGCCATTATTTATTGGATCTTGAAATCCTTACTTGGATAACTGTGGCAATTCTAGAGCTAATACATGCAACTTCTGCTGCGACTACCAATTCGTTGCGTGGAAGGAGTGCATTGAAGGAGTGCATTTATTAGACCAAAACTAACCGACTTTGGAGTACCGTTATTTTAATATTGCTCTGGACTTTTATTATTAATATTAATATAAATATGAGACCCCAAAAAATTTTAATAGTAATATTAATATTAATAGAAGCGCGATTTTATTTTAATTTTAATATTAATATAAATAGCCGGTTAAATTTCTTTTAATATTAATATTAATATAAACAGTGTTTCTGATTTTATTTTTAATATTAATAGAAATAGAAGCTTAAAATCTTTTTAATATTCATTTTAATATTGATATAAATATGAATTGAATTTTCACTCCAAGGTTCAATAAAACATAGTAAACACACAATTTCCAGTGAACATATAAGTAAGATTGTATGTCAAAGACAAACTGACAGCCTAAACGACTGCCTATTTAAGCACTATTAAAAATACTATTAAAAATACAGCTATTTTTAATATTAATAGTGCCCCCCATAAATTTTAATATTAATATTAATATAAATAGTGTGCCTAATTTATTTTTAATTTTAATATTAATATAAATAGCCAACCTAATTTATTTTTAATTAAATATTAATACAAATAGCGCAGCTCATTTATTTTTAATATTAATATTAATAAAATAATTAATATTAAAAGTATTTTTAATAACTATTTTTAATATTAATACAAGTCTAGTGCGTCGGGTATGTTAAAAATCTATGTACGTGAAGCAAATACGCGGACCACAAAAAGGACAAAAAAATTTGAGAAAATTTCTGATGAAGAAATGCCTTAGATCTATACGCAAGTATGTGATCGAAATGCAATACTTTCGTTATTCTAAAAAAACCCAAGTTAAAAATTTGAAAAAAAACGACCCCCGGCTAGACTCGAACCAGCGACCAGAGGGGTGAGACTCCTCGATGCTAACCACTACACCACGGGGATTACGACAATGGTAAGTTAAAATCCGTTCAAGTTATTTTGTGTGTTTTATTTAACACTATGGACTGGTTCCAAAAATTAATTTTATTTCCATAAAAAGAATTAAGCTTAGGAGTTAACCTAAAAATGATAAGCAGGATATGAGCTTTCGTTTGGTATATTTGAAACTGGGTTTGGTACATTAAAAACTGGATTATTATATTTATCACTATGCTTAGGATAGTTTATATCCTATTAATTAATTATTAAAATAACAGTACTTTGGAGTCGGGCTTTGGTGGAATCTGAATAACTTTGCCGATTGAATGGTCTGTAATTTCAACTTTAATCTGTATTCTCGTTATGTTGCACACTTGCACTATGCACAGGTGGTTTGTTAGAAGTCCGTTCCCGGCTCTTTGATCACCTTTTCAAACTGTTTTGTATTTTTTGACTGTATGACTCATGTACACCTCATGTACATGTAATGCAGTTTGAATAAACTATTTTGATTTGATTTTGACTAAGTGTAAACACGCGTTAGTGCTAACGCCTTAGTGTTAGTATCTGAACACGGGCTTTAGTCTAGTTGCTTGCATCAAATAAAAGGACACCTTGTACTGTGGAATAATAAATAAAGCTGCACTTTTAAACCGAAATTGACTGTCAGTGCCAGCTTGATGCTGAGCATCAGTGACGTTTTCAAATCGTATTTATGATATTCGAATTCATTACAAAGCGCTACATATGACTCAAGATGAGTATTTCTTTGAAAAATGTACTTATTTACACAAAAACAAACAATCATTTTTTGATACACCGTATCTAGGATAAAATTTCGGAAAGGGGGGGGGTGCGGCAAAAATATGTTAAGTTTCAGTAAAATTTTCAGAAAAAATGTCGCCAGACTATGTAACTACGACCGAGCTGACGTACCTTTCTTTCCTGCAAGGCTCATCACATAAACATATAAATTTCCGCGCTGACTCTCAAAGCAAAAATCACTTGAAAACTGAAAAGAAGCATTACTAAAAAATCGTTTTTATTAAATTCTGCATTATTGGAATTTTCAAACTAATTTATATAACAATTTTTTACGTTAATTTTTTGGTCAAATCCGCCGTTCAGCTTTTTTACAAATATAAAGTTAGTATATAAAAGTATATATAAAGTATAAAATATAATTTTTTTCCATCCAACAATTTTTAGTCATTCTCATCATATTCACAGTCATTTATGCATATGTATATATATATATATATATATATATATATATATATATATATATATATATATATATATATATATATATATATATATATATATATATATATATATATATATATATATATATATATATATATATATATATATATATATATATATATATATATATATATATATATGTGTGTGTGTGTGTGTGTGTGTGTGTGTGTGTGTGTGTGTGTGTGTGTGTGTGTGTGTGTGTGTGTGTGTGTGTGTGTGTGTGTGTGTGTGTGTGTGTGTGTGTGTGTGTGTGTGTGTGTGTGTGTGTGTGTGTGTGTGTGTGTGTGTGTGTGTGTGTGTGTGTGTGTGTGTGTGTGTGTGTGTGTGTGTGTGTGTGTGTGTGTGTGTGTGTGTGTGTGTGTGTGTGTGTGTGTGTGTGTGTGTGTGTGTGTGTGTGTGTGTGTGTGTGTGTGTGTGTGTGTGTGTGTGTGTGTGTGTGTGTGTGTGTGTGTGTGTGTGTGTGTGTGTGTGTGTGTGTGTGTGTGTGTGTGTGTGTGTGTGTGTGTGTGTGTGTGTGTGTGTGTGTGTGTGTGTGTGTGTGTGTGTGTGTGTGTGTGTGTGTGTGTGTGTGTGTGTGTGTGTGTGTGTGTGTGTGTGTGTGTGTGTGTGTGT
>JASANF010017092.1:0-20449 GCA_030248245.1 Trissonchulus sp. WLG1_4
TTAGTTTTTACCCGTCGAATATTAATGCGCCCTTCGATAACCGATTTTTAGGTCAACAGTCAGATTTTTTTTGCTATCTAGATCTCCTCAACAGCTGTGCATTTACATTGTAAACTTTTTTAAAAGTCTTACTAACGCTAAAATTAAAAAAAACAATTTTTTACCAAAACATCTTCAGGATTAGCTTGGACTCCGTACGGAATTGAGCAAAGGCGGCTGGTTAAAGTCTAAAAAAACAAATATTACTAAGTTCGAGTTAAAACTATAATCGATACTTTCGTATCGGCTCTTTATCTATCTACTACTTTTTATTCTGACATAGAGTTGCTTAAAATAAAACTGTATTTCTGGCATTTTTTTGGGTTTTAAAAGTGGGAGTGGGGGGCGACGAAAAGTGGGGGAGGCACCGAAAAGTGGGCCCCCCCCGCAACCCCCGGTAAAAAATGCCGGTATTTAATGCAAAAGGTTGGTTGGTTGCAATTTTCAGGTACGAGTTTATGTGACCCTTAAACTAAGCTTCAGGCGTAAGCTTAGACATTTTCGTTATCGTTTTCTTCTCTGATCAGTGATCACCCACTTTAAGTCACTCTAATTTTAATCCATTAAGTTGGACTAAAAAAATCTAATGTAATCTTTTAACGGTAAAATATGTGAATGTCAAATTTAACGGAAAAGAAGATAATATGGTAGACCCACAGATTGTCCCGGTTCCAGAACCACATAGACGGGCACTTCCATCAAGTAGAGCAGATATTTTCCGTGACGAAAGGGACTCTGTGTTTCCATTGGCCACTGGATGGTCACGGTCACATTGCTCACACCCCATTCGCCAGTATTTTCCACCTAAAATCAGGTGCAAAAAAACTAATGCTTAAAAAAGTTATAAAAAATATTTTTAAATAAATAAATAATAAAATAAAACATTGATTCATATACTGTTCATGTTGATAAGATTTGTTGATTTGATTTGATATTTGTATGAAAAAAACGGCCATAGAATAGAGTACACGTTTTTATTAAATTGTAAAAAATTGTTATCGCCCCAAAATTTGTTCAGAAATTTAAAAAATTTTGTAACTGAATAATCGGCCTTTGTATTTAAAGCAATTTTTCTTCAAGACCATGGCCTTAAAAACGAAGTTTTTTACATCTACGAAATTTCAAGTTCTCCTAGACGCTGGACTCTGAAAAGGCAGCGGTTTTTTTCGAAAAATTTTCCAACACTTGTAGTTACCAATCAAACAGTTTAGCACTGCTAAGCCCGGTGTATACTTGTCCTTAAGAACACAGGGACAAAAACAAGGATAAATGTCTGTCACCTGCTGTGAAGAAGCAATTCGGCTATTTTTTTGCATACGGTCTGGACGTACCCTTGATTTAATCTTCCTGCCAAAACTTGGCTTATTTGGCAAAGTAAAGTTCTTGAAATTGCTAAGGACAAAACGATAAGGACAAGGACAAGTATGAACCGGGCTTTTGACTGATGTCTTGACGTTTGACCACCAGACCACACAATTCAAATAAAGTTTTGCAAGACAGTGGGACAGGTTGTAAAGTGGCTAAGTTCAAAAACTTCCTCAAAATGGTCTTACAGTGTAAACATGCTGGAACGGAGGTCCAATGTCCTCTTCGAATTTCATCGCACTAGCGCCCTTGATTTCGCCACCATACAACACCGTTCTGGGTTTAGACTCGCTGAAAAATAAGAAAAAAAATTCACTGGGAAAAATCACAGCATCAGGATTGTAATGAATTTACAGTGCGACAAAATAGCTTCGAAATAGTGGGAAATTGTCATTTTACCGTTAAGCAAACTGTGATTTATTTATAGACTAACAAAAAACATTCTCACTTTTATTTTATTACACCGGAATGACAAACAGGGAAGATGAACAAGAATAATAACAATTATTATGACAAAATACAGGACAAAAAGTTCCACTAACATATAAAACCAAATATTATTTATTATATCCAATAATTAAGTAATATAATACAAGCTATAATATATAATTTAACCTACCCAGTGATTGCCAAATTGGCCCGTTTGATTACGCTGACTTTGGCTGAACATTCATTTTGCTCATCAATCACTGTCTCTGAACTCGTTCTAAAACACCACACCAAGTTAGACAAAAGAGTAAAAGACAATTTAAAACTTTGGACTATAAAATTACATTTACACTAATAGTCTACTACTACTAAGAATTATTTAAAAAAAACATAACAGGAATTGAACGTTCTCTTGATTAATACAAGCAGCTTAAAATTTTTATACACGGCAATAAGTTTTTTTTAAATATTGTGTGTAAAATTGGTTCCATTTACAAGTTCTTTACACAATGAGAAATTGGTCACATAAACCTGACAAACTATAGATGGCAAAAACTTGGATTCAAATTTAAAACTCACAAAATCAAAATCTATTCATATTATATAAACGCAATAAAATTCAATCATAAATATTATTATTATCATTAAAAATCACTGAAATGCCAACTAAGCTATAGCTGATACCTTTAATACCGTTAATAAGGCACAGATAGCATTGAGTTCAATTGATAAAAAATGCTAAATTGATTAATATTGACTTACGTATTAACTACAGCACGAAATTTCAGTGCACTGGAAAAGCTGACAGCTTGACCGCGAATCAGAGAAAATCGCAGAATAGGGCGGAGTGGCTGAAAAAAGCACAGTCGGGTCATTCTATGTCGGGCGCTCACTGATCATTGATTGATTCATACTAATTATTTAAAAAATGTCTTTCAACTTATAAAGTTTAGTTAGCAATAATTATTGTGACCTTGGTTGCTACCTTTGCTCAAAATGATTACGCAAACCGAGCATAAATGCAGAAAGAGGGGATAGGGGACCAGCCCCCCCCCCAAACCCCCGAAAAAATCTGAGGTCAGGAGGGGAAGGTCACTAAAAATTGGACAAAAAATTGGTAAAAATCGTACGTTTGTTAACTAATGGTACTTCTGTTAAATTTTTGTAAACTTTATGGTAATTTTGATCGATCAGGCCTCGTTACCGAGTGAGTGGGAATCGAACTGTCGACCATCGGATTAGTAGCCCAACGCCCTACCCACCCGGCCACAAAGTAACTTTGTCTTACATCCTGTCGCGGCTCCAACGGGTTGCCCAATTCCACGCGAAACACTCCTGGCTCCACTAGCTGGTCTTTGAACAAATAGCCCACCTGAAATAAGTATAATAGACCATATTTATTTATTTAATTGTTTATTAGCAGTACTAGAAAATAATACTGTCACATTATTCAGTCTATTTCATTCTATAAGTCGTACAGTATCAAAAAATTATTTTACACTCTTATACACATCAGTGACAGTTTCGTTACATAACTGCTTCAAAACAAAATTATAAAAAAAGATTCCTAAGTTTGAAAACTAACAGAAAGCCAATAAGCCATTGAAGATATTAACGTTGGACTAAAAGAAGCGTAAATTTTTTGACTAAATCAAGCAAACAAAATATTCCAAATAACTAAACAAAAAATTAAATATAATAATAATAATATATACAAAAACAAACTGCCTATTAATCAAAAAAACTTTTATAATAACCCGAGGACAGGCTGACTAAACGAAACTCGCAGAGGGAATCAATGCCTGGGGCAATCCGTGAAAAAAATTATAATAACCAACCACGTAAAAAAAAGCCTCAATAAAAAAATATTCCTACAGTATCTCCGGGGAATATGGGCGCCTCCAGTTCGTGGTGGTTGTAGAACACAAACAGACTGGCCGCAAACGCCCGCTCGCCAATGCTCGACACCGAAAACTGCATGTCGATGTAGGAGTCCGTGCCGGCTTCCTTCTGATACGCACCGGTACTGAAAAAAAAACCCAGCTGGATTAAACGGATTAAACGGCGTTTACTTTAATTCGCTTAATCGTGTTAAACATGCCTAAAGGGAACGTCTTAGAACAAATTACTAAGCATAAGATTACTAAGTAGTGGTAATCGTCATCGTGTGGTAGTTTGATTTTGCCAACAGAATAGAAATAGACATGCAAAAGTTGATCGGCTTTTACGGACACCAAAAATATTCAGATCTCAGTGATCTAAAGTATGACCAGAAATTGCTGAACCCTGAGACAAAACAGGTGGCGTGATTTTTGTGAGTACTCGCTGTACTTGATGCTTGGACTTCGTTCTTTTCGTGATGAAATCACGCGCTACTTTTTGTCCCAAGCTCCAGCATTTTTTGGTCAGACTTTAGTACACCACATTATTTTGCATTTCTTATGAAACTGATTTTGGCAGCTTTTAGATTCGATTCATTTCTATTTCCCAAATTTCTAAAAAATAAGCTGTAACACCATAATGGTTCAATAATTATTTTTAACCCAATTTTGTCGACTATGTAGACCATGCATAAAGCTGAAAGTTAATGAAACAATTCATACAATATACATACACAGAGATTTCAGTTTACACAAATTTTACACAAGACTTGTGTAAAACTTGTCAGAAAAGCAGGCTACCTGAGCTGCACAAGACCCGGAAATGAGCAGTCCAAAATCATGTCCACTTCACACACTTTGTCCGAGCCACACTTTTTGTCGAAATCAATCTGAAGAAAATGTGTAAATTTTTGTGTAACACTTAGTACATTATTTTGTGTAAAATATTTAGTCTAATGTTGACTAATATAAAGTCAACTTAAAACTATTTCATACAATCTCGACCAGTATAAATAAAGTCTACATAGTTTAACCCCCTTAATCTGACAACACAGTACCTCTCCCCAATCTAATCCCTTTAATCCATCACAAAAAAACTTTGTAGCGTTGTCCAACATACATCAAAAACAATGCTGGCTTTGCTGTCGTCGAGTATGGGATAGTATTGGAGAGGGGCATAGCTGTCCGCCTGGGCCCGTCGGCGCACCGAGTCTAGGGGGGGCTGGATTAGTGAAACGCTGAACTGGAACCGGAGGGGGCGATACCAGTCGTTGTTGGAATGCTGAAACAATAATTGAGCAGACATTGTGTTGTGTTCATCAAACTTGCCATGTGCTGAAGCAGTTTCAAGAAAACCACACGGTCATAAAGCCTGACCAAAAATTGCTGAACCTCGAGACAAAAGGAAACACGCGATTTCATTACGAAAAGCACGAATTGCAAGCATCAAGGGCACAGCGAGAGCGATTAGTCACAAAAAATCACGCCACCTGTTATGTCTCACTCAGGGTTCAGCAATTTTTGGTCAGACTTTAGTGCACAAGCAAAAAAACCGTAACCTTTTGATTGATTTTTTGCTGCAGCTGCGCGATTGTCTCTGTCCATATTATGTCATTCGGGACAAGTATGAACCGGGCTTTTAAGGCTGTAATTCTGTTTCAGGTGCTTTTTTGGACGGCTTTTACATACATACGTAACAAACAGATCAAATTTGCACGCATTATTTTGAATTGAGAAGAACTATGCTTAGCGTAAAAGTATGGTGTGCATTGAAGGTTGACTCTTATGTATTTAATCTCCCGTGCAGTTCTTTTAAAAAAGGTCCTTTCAGCAATATTTCACAACAAAAAATTTGCAGCACATTCCTTTGCAGCAACATGCGGTTACGCATCGGGACCCTTTTTATGCCGTCTAAAATATCAAAGGAATCTCCAGCCATTTTTTAATTACTAATCATTTAACCAGAAAATGACCCCCACTTAAATATGCTAGAGCAGCACCATGATTACAATAGCACAGCAGAATAGAATATAATAATTACCTTACTAAACTATATAATTTTTTAGACCAGAAAGTAGAAAAGATAATAACTCAGGAACGACTCAAAGCAGAACGGTCGGTTATTTTTTCGCTATCAGATAGCCGACAGTATGGCTTACAGGAATGCCCAAAGTGTGAGTTTTGAGATCAGCCGCCTGGCAGTCCCACTCCTTGCGAAACGACTCCTGAGCTCCCAGGATCTCGGCCCGTGGGAAAGTGTTGGGAAACGCCAGGGTGTCTAGGCGGCAGCGGAATCGGGAGCCGGGCACAATCTCTGCCTCCTGCTCCACGCGAAACTCCGTGTCCAGTGTGAAGCTGAAATTAGAAAAAACAATAAATAAATAAATACAATAAATAAAAACAAATTAATACTTAAAGTAGTATTGGCAAAAAACATGGCTGAAGTGTTAGGCTCGATGCATACCGACAGCCGATTGTCCGTTCAGTTAGCCAACAATAACATGATTGATTAGTAGTGCTTTGTTAATTGAACATTAAATGAGTTCCATTTAACTGAAGAGACCCATGAACTTTGAAGGTGGTATTTCGTTTTCACAGAGTTTAAAGCCAACATATTAAGATTATTCAAACAAAACCCTACTAATGCGTAAGATCTGATACATTAATAAAAGGTTTTTAAAAGCTAACGGCTAAAAGGTTTTACTTAAAACTGCTAGATACCACGTTGGTTTAGTGTTTGGTAAGCCAATGCTAGCCCTAAACAAAGTATTACAAAACGTCACCCAAGCCGAACCGATTAAATTAACTAAAAAATTAATCTAATCCAATTAATCCGATATCTGAGTCAATTTTAATCCCTGGCCTACCATATTTTATAGGCAGATGACGACGGACACCTGACCGGGCTACTGTGCATATCCAGCACCTCGGGGGCGTTGCGGTACGAGGCGATGCCATGAATGATTGGTCGAGATCTGAAAAAATCGGGTAGCTGAAATTCTGAAAAAATGCGTGATCACAGGAATTAGGAAAAAAGGACGTCTAAGCCCTAAGCCTGAAGCCTAATCTAAGGACAAATAAGGCAAATCTGAAAATGTGCCACTGTCATAACTGAACTGTCATACAACAGGTACAGCAGATTTTCTGATCACCCACTTTAAGAATTACAGAAAATCAACATAAAGTATTATTAGAGACCAGAATGCTTTCCTGCCAGTTTCAGTCAATCTTTTCAATGGACGTGTTCTTTTTCGGAACGCAACCTTGTTGAAGAGCGAATAACCTGGTGATTCGCGATAAATCGTTCACAAAGATTAGCTTACAGTGATTGATGAAAATCTACAGTAAGTTCGTCATTAAACTACGTTTGTTCACGTCTTTAAAAGCGAAGTAAAGTTTTTATATAGTTTTTCAGTCTGGTCAGAAATGGCTGAACCCTGAGACAAAACAGGTGGCGTAATTTTTCTGACGACTCGCTGTACCCGCTAGTACTCGTGCTTGCAATTAAAGTCTAACCAGAAATAACTGAACCCTGGGACAAATCAGGTGGCTTGATTTTTGTGACTAATCGCTGTACTCTTGATGCTTTCAATTCGTTCTTTTCGTAATGAAATCGCGTGATTCCTTTTGTGTCAGGGTCCAGTATTTTTTGGTCAGACTATTGTTCTATTCGTAATGATATCTCGTGGTTCATTTTGTCACAGGAATGAGCATTTTTAGGTCAAAGTTTAGTTCGTCGAGATAATACCATACGTGAACAGCAAAAAACGGCCAGCTAATGTTATAAAGCAGCAGCCATGACTACCTTAGGACCAAAGCAGCGTCGGAGGCAAAAGCCCCCACCACCAGATCGGGATATGAATTTTGGTCGACGTCCACGCCGCCGAAAAGTGACCAGCCAAACGTGGTAAGCTTGTCCGCGTGAACATCTCTCGCGTAGATCACCTGAAATAAAAAAAAAACAAATAGTCACTCAACTCAACAAATCAACTGAAAATCATGCCAACTAGTACACATTAATTTAATAAATTATGTAGAAAACAAGCAAGGGCCAATCCGTTGCGTTTTACAGGTATTAATAAAATCATACGTGGACATGATTGTAGCTTATAGCTACAAGACATTATAGCTCATGCTAGTAAATCAGTACATAATTAGCTATTAGTAATTATATTAAAAGTTGTATTTAATCAGTAAAATAAGTACACCAGCAATTAATAATTTTAATCCTAGATCCGTCACCGACTAATGTCAAGCTAAATCTTTGTAATGAATAACATTTAAGGGGGTAATTGCGTTTTTAGGTGTTTTTTAAAACTACCATAACTGCACTTAACCTTAACACAAACTAGAGCGGTCTTTTTTACAAAAAACTATATTTAAAAGCAGATTATCTTTTGCAATTTTCCTGCTGCTATCATTTGAATACACCCCATCAGCGGTTTTTTTGACTAATTTTTGCGCCACAGTTATGACACTCAAGATCAGCCAACAACTACTAAACTTTTTGCAGTTATGCACTGACATAATATCCCCGCCCGTTTTTTTGATATAGTTGATAAGTCGTTTCTACGTTGAGAAAATGACATTTTCGTGCAAAAATCACGTAATTTGACTTTTCTCTAAAATTTTCAAAAGCCCATAACACCGACTCTACAAACTATTTTTAGAAAAGGAAAAAAACGGGTGGGGATATTTTCCTAAAGATAATGTGGGTAAAGTTTCGAAGCCGTAGTCCGTTTTTAGCTTGAGTTCTGTGGGCGCAAAAATTACACTGAGATGTCAAAAACCACGAAAACGACATTACCCCCTTAAGTCGATCAAGGAATCGAAATACAAGCCTCCCCTCGCTTAGCTAACCTGAGTCGGTGTCGTACTGAACCCTTCTGTGTAGTTGCCGTGGAAAATGGACACAGAGCCACTGAATTGGCTGCTGCTCAAGTCTCCGTTCTGATCAAAAGGAGCACCCACGGCGAAATCTGAAACACCAAAAAACAACATCTAATTCCAACTAGAATTTATGACCATGTTCTAGCTCAGTGGCGTTGTCTGATCAGGCAGGAGCAGGCCACAGCTGAAGGATTTTGATTTGAGGAGCTATGAGGGCGAGGCCTTACGTTCAAGTTACAACGGACCCCCCAATTTGCCCAATTCGGGACTACAATTCCAGTGACTAACGCCCGAAAATCACAGCAACTAAGTAACTACGCAACTAGGAACACAACATAAATCAAAAAAATATAACACCAAATTATCATCTACCGTTATATCCGTCCTGGTTAATATCACCAATAGCCGCTATAGCTGCGCCGAACATGCTCCCCTTGGTGCCAAGCATTCGGAATGGTTTGGAGTGGAATATATCAGACTGCAATAATTATTAATTAAAATTAATTATTAAATTAAATCACTAAATTTTAGCAGGCAGATAATATGAAAAAATAAGCTTAGATTGAATTCACAGTACCCATCATTCAACCACACTAGGTGGCGTTCATTCTTTCAAAAATTAGTCTGACAAACGTATGTAAAAAAGCAGCAAATAAATGGTTAAAGGGCAATTATTAAATTAATAAATCAAATAAAAAAGTCAGGTTTTAAAGTGTAACTAATAGTAGAGTAGTCCATTATAATTTTTACCAAACACTAACTCTAATGTATGCCTTTAGCTTATTTTCTACAGAATTAATTCACATATAGTAATTATTTCTCACCCCTGAAGCCTGAGCCCCCTTGGAGATATATACATATACAGCACCCCCGTGTTCATTATTGTCCGAGGCATTGTAGAAATAAGGCGCACCCACAATGACATCGTCGTAGCTAAAAAAAACAAAATCGAAATGTCAATTTCTGACAAGTTCCCTGCAGTTAGGCAAAGTGGCTCATTGGCTACTATCATACATATTAGGGGAAAGCCTCACTGGCCGTATTTTGGGGACCCTCCTCGCCCCCCCCCCTGTTTGATCGAAAGAAAATACCCTAAATTTTGCAAAATTTTCACAAAAAAGTGATATTTTACTAAATTTTTACCTAATTTTCGGGACACTCACCGCGGCCTCTCAATTATTTTATTTCATTTCTTTGGGGGCGGGGGAGGTTGCCCCCATCCTCCTCATGCATGTATGGACCTCCGGCCTGCTATAACTATCTCCACAACTAATAATAGATTAGAACAGACAAAGTTTGACTTGAATTTATATTCTGACACTGCTTGTAACTGAAAAGCGGCGATTTAACCAAAAATATTCATTTCCAAATAAAATTTAGGCAAAAATCTTTTGAAAATTAATAAAAAAACCCACCCATCTCCATTAATATCCGTCACTTCCAGTGCATAGCCGAAGCCAGAGGCCAAATTCTGGTCTCCATCCAGACGGACATTTTCGTAGATCGGCAACGATTCGGTGCTGCTGAAAACGCCTGGGGGTTTGACGGCAAAAAAGAAGACGGAGCCATGACTGCCGATTCCGTCGAATCGCGTACTGCCCGCCGCCACCGTCACATACTCGTCCGCAAAGCCAAACTTGCCAATTTTAATTGAATAGCCTGAAATTCAGTTTGCGAATGGCAGCAAAAACTGGGTTAGGTCGACTAAAGCCCGGTTCATACTAGTCCTTATCCTTGTCCCTGAGCATACACGTCACCATACAAAAGCGTGGGGGAATTGCTCCCCCCCAGATCGGCTAACATTAACGGGGGCAGAATTTTGGAGGACCTGATCAGCCAAATTTTGGGGACTCGTGGATTTCACAAAGCTGGTTTTACTAAACCATTGGTTTTACGTACGTTTTGCATGATTAGCACATAATTTCATTACGAAATATCGCCTGATTCGTCACGAATTTCCCAGATTTTCTTAAACCATTGGTTTAGCTCAGCTGAAATATCAGCAAAACAGAGACCTGCTGCGCTGCAGGTTTGAAATTTCAACTGAGATAAACCAATGGTTTAAGAAAATCTACGAAATTCGTAACGAATCATACGATATTTCGTAATGAAATTATGTGCAAATCATGCAAAACGTACGTAAAACCAGCTTTGTGAAATCCACCCTTATTTTCCCCTGACAGACCAAAGGACACACTTTTGCCTAAATTTTTTGAAACCCCCCCCCCCGACCCTCGATTGGAACAGGGGGTCCACGCTAACCCCCGCCTACATGTATGTCATGCAATACGGACCATTTCTTTGCATAGGTCTAAACTAAGTCTAAACTCTAAACCAAGGGCTCTACTAACCTTTTCAAATCAGAAAATTGTAAAAAGTAATAACTGTATTTTTTTCCAGTCAATGCAAATTTTATCCAAACTAAAAAACAAAAATATTTAAACAAACTACCAATACTAAACCGAAACACTAACAGTTAATACTAAATACCAATACTAAACCGAAATACTAAATACTAACTACCAGATACTTACCCAAATAAAGTGAACTAGATGCGAGCATATGTTTGAAGGCGCTGTTGTCTCCCAGCCAAGTGGCCTGGCTCAGTCCGGGTCGTTTAATCTGGGCCCCTCCTCGCCAGTTCAGGCCGCCCGGAAGCCCATAGACGTAGTAGTCCATGTTTTGATCCTCAAATATTTTACATTTAAAAATTATAATTTGTAAAAACTTTTATAATATTATATTAGTTAATTAGTTTTCAATATAAATATAATTAACTTTTCACTCTTCTGTTGTAATAATGAGACACTGCTTTACCCCTATTATATACCCCTTACGCATACGCTTACCACTACTACTACTACTACTACTACTACTATAATGTTCCTTACTTTCGCATATTACGGCATATGCAACAATGATTTTTCTAATAAAAATGTCCTATCACCAAAAGGCACCAGTTGGAGTAGAATAGGAAAGCTGTATATACTATATATCTTAAGCGGAAAAATGCTAGTAAACTTGTTCACCAAGACAAGTTTTGCCGCCAAACGGCAAATCAACGCTTGCTAAATAAAACGTATGTAACCGAATAGGAAAAGACATGCCGCTAAATAAAGCGGACAAGAGTTGTGTCAGAATAGCAATCGCCCTGCGACACGTTAGTGCTTTCTGCGGCCTATAGGCGCGAACTAATCAGCCAAGCCAACCTACTCGATACATAGCCGAGCTGAATCCGAACTCGCAGGCGCCGTAGTCATTGTGTCCCTCGGTGATGGGCGCGTCCTGGCAGCCCTCCTCCATGCCAGTGTACTCTAGGCGGTTGTTCAGCTTGTAGCAGGCGCCCTTGGGATAGGCCTGCGGGCCAAACAGCACCATGGGAGCGCACACCTGAAACAGATTACATCAGACTACCAATAGGGAATATTTTTTGGCAAAATTTTATGGGAAGATGCCTCTCTATGGATTCCTAGCTACTCGATTATACGTTGTCTCCTTGAGCAAGAGATTAGGGTCACATTACTCCTGCCAACCCAGCAGTCCATCCTCATCTGGTCGGTAAATGGGTACCACAAAAACGTGGGAAGGCCTGGCCCCCCTCCACGGATGTAGTCACTCTTGATTCTTGAAGTGGCACCCCAGACGCTACAGGGCTTCGTAACGGAGATGAGCACCGCACCCAAGGGCGGACACGTCAAATGGTAGTTATCTATTCGCGGGTACCTTTACCTTTTTTACCTTTATGGATTGAGGGGGGGGGGGGGGTGGCGCACAATGGGCGTAGCGCTCCCCCCACAACCTGACCCCGCTCCCTCCAGATTGGCTTTCATCCCCTGAATGGACAGTTTTAAAAAAATTCGCGTGAGGAAAGGGGAGAAATCAAAGTCACAATTAGCGCCCCCCACAGTAAAAATATGCCAGTATATACAGTGAATGTAGGCTTCTGTTTGACTGTATTTTATGTTCGTGAAGAAATCATTCAGCTTTGACCATTCAAAAAACTGAACTTATTTTTTATTCCTGGGTGGTGACTAGTAGTAAGTAATTCATCATCATTTATTCATTCTCAACCAACGTAATGGCTAACTGATTGGGCCTAAAATTATCTTGTTCTCCACAACAAATATATACTTCAGAATAGAGGAAAAACAATTTTAATACTGCACACAAATAGGCCATCTGCTAACATGTATATATGACCCCGTTATGGTTATTACCATACATGTAACGGGGTCAAAATTTTGGGGGGGCCTCTTCGGCCAAATTTTTGGGGACCCTCCCCCCCTGGTCGACCAAAAATACCCTAAATTTTGCAAAATTTTACAAAAATTCGGCAAAAAAGTGCCATTTTTTCTAAAAATTGCCCAAATTTTGGGGACCCTCCCACCCGGCTCCTCGATTTTGGAGGGGGGGGGGTCCCCCCCATCCCCCCTCATACATGTATGGTTATTACAAAAGATTGTAAGAAGCACAATAATACGACATACGTACGTACATATGTATATGCAGTGCTCCTAGGGCATAAATTAGTTAAGTAACTTGTACATATTTATCACGTACGTATATACTATTGATAGCCACAAGCCACATATTATGGAGGCGGGTAGGGTAGGAAGGAAGGGTGCTTTATGACCAAAAATGCGTTTAGCCCCCCCCCCTTCGTCAAGGTTTCCCACCCAACAGTATTTCTCTGCTGCTCAAGTCTGAGCATAACCCAGAAAATATTAAGACGGTCTGGCAAAGCAAGCCGTCTCAGATATTATGAAATGTCTCCTGTCCAAAATATTCCAAATGGCCATAAATTTTCAATCATTCCAAACCGCAAAGCTATTACGCAAGCTTACACACACACACCCATGTTATATTAAGCTATGCAGTGAATGACACATTAATGATTAATACTCAACCAATTCTATGCATGTTCAAGCATATGAGTACGTAGTATATAAGTGCATTTAGCCGAAATGCAAATGCTACTCAAAAATTCAACCGCTGGTGACTCCCTACATACAAAAAACAGTTAAATTTTTCATAACTTTTTTACTACCATAGAACTACGCATCCATCTATATATACGTATGTATGTACGCATATGTACTATCTTCAACACACACATTGTAACAAAACTGGCTGTATAGGAATATGGTTCATAAAAATTTACAATCACTTTGATGATTCAGAGCTATTTTGGTTTTGGAATACACACGCTGAGCTCTGAGCTATTTTCACTCTTCCTCACTACCTCCCAGACACAAGTTCTAACAAGGTCGTAATTTTGCATCTTTAACTCCGAAGCAAGATTGCTCTAAGCCTGGGCTGGTGTTAAATTATTCATGTCTGTCTATCAGTCAGTCTGTCTGTAGAATATAATATATATATACATATGTATATGTATTGTACGTATATACGTACGTGTATAAAGAGCCGGAGAATGTAAACACGTCCGAAAGAACGCTGATTTAGTCGTATAAATGTGAACCGTGGAATGTAGCCATTATTAAAATGAGAGACTGATATAAATGGTGGAAGCCATAAAACCAAGCCGACTTTGAATTTGGAACGAAAATTGATTTAGCTCAATAGAGTATCGTAAATAAGGACTGCACCAGACAAACGTATATAGCGTATTCTATAAAACGTAACCTCTCGTATTTAGGTCAGTAATAAAGAAATCTAATAAACATTAATAAATAATAACAGCAATGAACTACGCGCTCAGCAAAACTAAACACATGGTTGTTGTCATGAAGTGATCTAGCTTAGTCGAACGAATATAACAAACAAAACTTTTAGATTTAATCACTTCACATTAATGTTTAACACAACTCATTACATTTATAATTTTAAGTAAACCCAGCTTTAAAAGCAAACCGAAGCTGCCTTAAGCCTGTTTCACACGATAAGGAAAACGCGTGGGGTGCCCCTTGGGGCACCCCATGGGGTGCCACATGGTGCCCCTCGGGGTGCCCTGAGGGGCACCATGTGGCATCGTGTGACACCCCAAGGGGTGCCCCGAGGGGCACCATGTGGCACCATGTGGCACCATGTGGCATCGTGTGACACCCCATGGGGTGCCCCACGTGGGGAAAATCCGTATCGCTCGCCGTGCGTTTTTCCATGTGGCACCACATGCGACAGCCAATTAGTAAGCACTGTTGATGATCACGTGACTTTATACAAATGCTTAAAGGACAATTTTAGGGCTTAAACTCAATCATTTGAGTTAATTCTTTCACATTTGGTTAGTCTATTACGGCTTTTACGAATACGTAGCTCATGAATTATATTTAAGTAAGCTACAAAATTTAAATAATGTTTATAAATTCTTCCACGTAATTTATGCCCAAGGCACATATCACATATTATGTCAAAATTCAATGCAATACCTTCGTAAATACTTAGTATTTTGACCGTTTACGCGCCTAAAAATTCAAACTCCCGCGCGTTCATGCCCCATCGTGTGAATACGCTACCCAAGGGGAATCCCCGGGGGACACCACACGGTGCCACATGGTACCCCGCGGGGCACCCCATGGGGTGTCACACGATGCCACATGATGGCCCACGGGGCACCCCTTGGGGTGTCACATGGAGTGCCCCACGTGGGGATTCCCCACGTTTTTCCCCATCGTGTGAAACAGGCTTCACTAATAGCTACTTTGAAATCTATCAACATGAACAAGGTATGTGCAAAAAATCGGTCGACTTCCATAAACAGAAATCATCTATGACTAGCCTTTAAATATAAGCAATCTATATATATACGTATATTTCCAAATTCCAATGCATGAATTAATTCAGAAACTTGGAAACAAATTCGATTCTGTTCTGACTCAAGGTGGGGATTGACCTAAATTTCGGAAGAAGAAAGAAGTTTCTTCCAATGAGTAAGCTCAGCGGGGCTTGCCGGGGTAAACTCGACGGTTTCCCGAAGACGTGAAACTGGAGAGGCGGTTTGACCTACATACAATATAATATTTTTAAAGGTCCTTTTAACCATCAAAACGAATCACAAAATAAACTCGATATCTCACTTTATATTTGGTTGCTATTCGCGCATATTTTTGTCTTACAATAACTACACAATCAAGAAGCTGTAAAAAACCAAAATTTATAATGCATACTGGGTTTTTTTTCACTGGCAAAAACCTTTCAAAGATTAAAATTTTTTTCGCAAAACCAAATTTTTTTTCGCAAAACTTTGTGTGTGTTATTTATTACATTGAACGTCACATTCACGCAGCGGCGTAGCAGGGGACGATATAGGGAATTCCTCCGCCTAGATTTTTTTCCTGACAAGAATTTCACACTAGAGTCCTTTAATTTTGTGGTCCCATTCGAAAAAATTCAAAGGGCCCGAAAGTTTTGCTGTAGGTGTAGAATATGTGAAACACGTGATGCATAACTGAACACTCTGATATAGCGTACAGGACTAGTGCTTTCCCAGACCCACCTGGACGTATATACATAATTTTTTTGTGTGACGAAACGAGACGCAAAATCTCGAACTGGGCAGACTACACAGTCTCAGATACACACAGTCTCAGATACACACAGATTTGAAAAAACCCTAATTAGCGGATGTCTTATAGTCATTAAACGCGTCGACATAGAATATTACCACGCAATAAACATGAAGTTGCATGAATTTGCCTCGGAGTCTGGGGAGGGGAGCCTCGGAAAAGTTGGACATTTTTGATTTTTAGGTCAAATTTGGTCAATTGGGGATGTACCGGAAATTTTTTCTGGCTGAGTAGCTAAACACAACGCGGGAATCTTATAAGTTCACCTCACCGGCGTCAAAATTTTTTCGCAATTTTGCGAAACAGTTTAAAAAAATTTTTTCGCAATTGCGAACGTTTTTGCGAAAAAAACCCAGCATATATTATATATATACGTACTTGT
Source organism: Trissonchulus sp. WLG1_4 (assembly GCA_030248245.1). Lineage (NCBI taxonomy): Eukaryota > Metazoa > Nematoda > Enoplea > Enoplida > Ironidae > Trissonchulus > Trissonchulus sp. WLG1_4. The sequence continues at coordinate 16,509 of JASANF010017092.1, forward strand.
AACGTGTATAAGGGAAAAAATTCAATTTGAACAAAAACTCTATATACTAGGCACACATGGGCAGTGCCTACACCCAGCCTACACTGGTGTAGGCACCAACCTCGCAACCTCGCACGACCTGGCAGACCAACCTCAGTGCACTCGCCGGTGGTCACGTCGTCTGCGAGGTTGTCGTAGTAGGACAACGTCGCAACATAATTGCCCTTGTCTGCGAGGTTACCATAAAACAACGTCGCAGCATGTCTGCAAGGTTTCTATAAGACAACGTCGCAACATGTCTGCGAGGTTGCTAGAAGACAACGTCGCAACATGTCTGCGAGGTTGCCATAAGACAACGTCGCAACATGTCTGCGAGGTTGCTAGAAGATAACCTCGCAAAATGTCTGGGAGGTTGCTAGAAGACGTCGCAACATGTCTGCGAGGTTGCTAGAAGATAACCTCGCAACATGTCTGCGAGGTTGCTAGAAGACAACGTCGCAACATGTCTGCGAGGTTGCCATAAGACAACGTCGCAACATGTCTGCGAGGTTGCTAGAAGATAACCTCGCAAAATGTCTGGGAGGTTGCTAAAAGACAACGTCGCAACATGTCTGCGAGGTTGCTACAAAATAACCTCGCAAAATGTCTGCGAGGTTGCTAGAAGACAACGTCGCAACATGTCTGCGAGGTTGCCATAAGACAACGTCGCAACATGTCTGCGAGGTTGCTAGAAGATAACCTCGCAAAATGTCTGGGAGGTTGCTAAAAGACAACGTCGCAACATGTCTGCGAGGTTGCTACAAAATAACCTCGCAAAATGTCTGCGAGGTTGCTAGAAGACAACCTCGCAACATTTCTACGAGGTTGCTAGAAAACACCGTCGCAACATAATTGCCCTTGTCTGCGAGGTTGCCATAAAACAGCGTCGCAGCATGTCTGCGAGGTTTCCATAAGACAACGTCCCAACATGTCTGCGAGGTTGCTAGAAGACACCGTCGCAACATATAACAAGTTATCGTTGAAAGAGCGTTAAGGCATATTCACACAGGGCTCATTTTGCTGCATGGCGTACGCCATGGCGTACGCCATGGCGCATGAGAGGCCGCATGAGCGGGCGCATGAGAGGGCGCATGAGCGGGCGCACACGCACACTTGCCTACTGCATTGTGTGCATTGTGCTTGTGTGCATTGTGTGAGCGGGTGCATTCTGTTTTCACACAGCGTGCTGAATTATTTCACACAATGCAGTAGGCAAGTGTGCGTGTGCGCCCGCTCATGCGCCCTCTCATGCGCCCGCTCATGCGCCATGGCGTACGCCATGCAATGCGCCCGCTCATGCGCCCTCGTGTGAATAGGCCTTTAAAGAGCTAGGTTTTTTGCCTCATCGGCTCATATTGCTGCCTGAAAAATTATCACATACATATATAGATAACATATACATGTGTATCGTGTTACTGTGTCTGTACTTGTGTCTAAAGCGTCTCTAGCGTGTCTAAAATTTGTGGATTTGGTGGCTCACGAACCAAAATTTTTTATTATTTTTAAACCTCTGCTCAGCACCCCCCCCCCCGGGACCGCTTGCAGGCAACCTAGCAAGGGTCGGACCTGGTGTAGGCTAGAATTTGGAAGTCTGCCCATGTATGATACTATGCAAAAAACCAAAACCTACCACCGCATTCTCTCCACTGGGCGACACTTGAACAGTAGCTCCAAGCCATTGACGATTTTTAGAATACACTGACGTTGTCCCGTAATAACCAGGGGCTAAAACAATATATAATTAGCATCGGTAAAGCAACAACCCTTTTAGGGAACCTTCCCTTTTTGATCGTCCTAAAATACACTTTTTCCAAAATTTCCGTGAAAAATGCCAGTTTTATCACCTTTTCTCCGATAATCCGTAACTTCCCACTATGCTCTCGGTCCCAGCATTTAGAAAAAGGTTAGGCTTACCCTTACGACCGATTTTCTTTAGTTTCCCGTGAAACCGTATAGTCATGAGCTGCATGGCGAAATATAAAACTGTGGGGTTTTTCCCCCGTGCATTCAATATGGGCATTTAAATCAAATTTAGGCTGTTTTTACCCAAATTTTGGCGAGATTTTACTAAAAAACGGTATTTTTTCGACTGACTTGGTGCAAGGGCAGTCAAAATGTCGGTACAAGACCCCCCAGAGTCGACTCCCGTGTTAACATGAGCCTACCATAGTTCATGGGGTCATCTGGGCTCGGGCTGTCGTCAGATTCGAAGAGCGGGGGGTACTCAGCCCTCAGCTTTCTGCACCACTTGTCCTGCTTGCCCGCCCGCTTGCCCGTTGACTGCGCCCGATCGTAGACATTCAGCGGACAAGCGTAGACCGCCCCGCCCTGACTCACATTCTTCTGGCCGCTCTCATCTTTGGGCGCGCCAGAGATTATCCTGAAACAATAATATAAAAGGGCCTGATTAAATGAGTCTAATTTAATCAGGCTAAATTATTTAATATTAAAGGTCATTTTCTAAACTGACGGATTAAAAAATAACTTGACTTGACTTTTAGTATTATATATACTTTCGCTTTTTTGCATTTTAGAACTAACGAATGACTAAATTCGATAGAGATATCCTTTATGTCAAAACGAACGGGCCTTCATAATAATCTGTTTTCTGTACAATCAACTGCGTGTGGGGGGAGAAGTGTGACCTTTTTTAAATTTACTGACGATTTTGATTTCGGCAAGTGACAACAGATATATTCTGTAGAAAGAAGGTCAGGGTCGCTTTTTTCCTTATAACATCTTACGTAAGGGCTAGTAAATCAAATGCTGTATAATATATAAATCAATAATTTTTAAAAATTTGCTTACACCCATTCTTTGGAGCCATCCTTGTCAGCGACGTGAAAGGCGGACACGGCATATCCGAAATAAGTTCCTTTGTTGCCAAACTTTATAATCGGGAAAATCCGTATCCAAATTAAAGCCCATACAAACGCCTACTACCAACCCAACTAGACCACTCGAGAGCCGCCATTCCATTCTATAATTAGTATAAATATGAAATAATCAGTAATCGAACGGGATTTTATCTGGACTTCACGCTTCTGTATAAAATCATACATGCTGAAGTTGCTATAGCTTCTCGGCTGCGTAGACTTCATTGAAATCGTGTAATCGTCCAAAAAACGCCGTTTTTTGTCGTTTTGAACCATAAACCGACACCCTTTACGAAAGCTGTTTTAGTGATGTTTCACCAGAATTTGGCACTTTTTAGAATATAGGCGTTAGCTGCTGCGTACCACTTAAATCCAAGAATGGTAGACGCGGGCGGTGTTTGTCCACCATTTCTAACGTAATAAGCGCAAAAATATATTTTTAATGCTGTTAAATACTATGCATAGTTGGGCAGCTGTCATCATTTCTATCAAAAAAGCGTCGATTTGAAAAATTATTGAGTCACATGGGTGTCGGAGAAAAGATGAAGTTTTTTAGTCCATACTGCAGCCGAAGCAGTAGCGTAGCAAGGATTTTCAAAAGGGTAGGGGACAGGAGATTCAACCAAAATTTTTATTAAAGCGTATTTATAAGCAACACTTATGTATAGTAAAATCAAAGTGGTTTAAAACAGAAGGGTCTGGGGGCTGCAGCGCCCAAAGCAAAAGCTTTTTTGAAATTCTGAAATAAAGTTTGTATCGAAAAGACAACTCTAAGCAACACTTATTGTATAAATCAGAGTCGATGCAGGGGTCTGGGGGCGGTGGGGCGGTAGCCTCCAGAAAAACATTGCAGATTTTTAACAATTTTAGGCCGATTTGGTCAACTGGTGATGTATCAGAATTTTTTTCTCACAGGCTATTTTGAGAAGAATGAGAACGTCACATCAGACAGTGTCACACACGTGAATACAACATAATGTATATACTTGTGTAGACATGCACAGGCTTTGATGAAAGATAATATCAAAGAACTGGGATCAAGTGCAG
>JASANF010017093.1:0-17032 GCA_030248245.1 Trissonchulus sp. WLG1_4
ATTTGGTAACGAACGCGTGTAGGTGTAAACAAAATGCGCTATAGCACTTTTTCCATAGCGCTATATACGCGGTTTGCGCTATCATTAAACATCTACATAAAATTGTCTAGGGAGGATTTAAATCACACATCGCTAGATTGCTAGCATAACGCTTCACTATATGGGCAAAATTGGCCTATTTGCCTGTTTGTGTTTGTCTTAGTTTCTCTTTATATAGTGATGCTAATTCAGGGTAGCGCCTATGATGAAAGATAAAGCAGACCCCAATTTAGAAAAAAAAGAAATTGAACCGTCGGAAATTGAAGCAGGGCCGCTGGTGCCGGCAACGAGAGAACTAACCATCAAGTTTCATAGACCCTTTTTTTATTTATATAAATTTCACCCCTTAAAACATAGTTGCGACCGTTTCAACGATACCCGGAGAATACTCATGCTCCCAAGACGAACCCGGGCTGGCAAAATTCACACGTAGGCCTCTACTTTAAGCACACTCAGGGTTTTCTTGCTCACTCGCAACCACAGGGTTTCATAATTGTTCCAAAACGATTCTCCACCAAATTTGATGGTTTTACTTTGGTCACCTCTAACAAAAATAAACATTTTTCCGCTTAGCTCCGTTTTCCAAAGTAGCTTACCCTTAACCGAAGGACCATTTCCGAAAAAACCATGTACACAATTATACATCACACAGCACAAGCACAGTAGGAGTTGAGGTGCCACGCTCTAAAGCATGGGAGCTCTTAACCCACATTTGAAAACAGAAAACAGAGCGTCGGGAGCCGTTCCTATTATCATTATTACTACATTCTCTTCTTTTTTCTCTATAAGGCAAGTGTCGCGAGGTACTTTTTTGGTTTTCTGCAGACACCGTCAGGGACTGCTAAGCTCTCACTCCTAGCCGGGACAAGGAGCGGCACTACTGCAAAGCTACCTCGGCGATAACTCATCTATATATGCTTACCACCACTCTGCCCTTGCCACTCGAGAGAGTACGTTCGCGCAACAACCCATACCTAACGCTACCTGACTCAGTTCTGCGACTAGGAGAATCCTAGGTTCATCCTGGCAGCCTTGCCATGTCAAGAAAGGGAGAAAAAGATTTTACTAAAAAAACAGCAAAACCATCATCAAAATGACCCAGGGGGGGGATTTGAACCACACATCTCAATGATGAGCCATCGTAAATTTCTTTAAGAAGGTAGTTCGCGAAATCTTCACATGGCTGTAAAATTTGTTCAGTTGAATGTTAAAAAATTGTTTTTCTTTTAATTCAAAATGTGTTTCAAGCTAAAATTTTTTGCCAAGTTACAGCAAAGTTGGTGCAGCATACAGCTTGCAATGAAGCCGCAAAAGCAAAAACGTCGTTTTGAAAACCTATTTACATTCAATATTTCGTCACAATTATTATTCTATTTGATTAACTTGTTTACACTGACTAAAACCACATGGGTAGATTTCACCACGGTGGTTTTTAAAAACCATGGTATGACCCTTTGATGCGCACTGTGAACCTCAGGTACCCCACGTGGTGGATGCCTAATATGGGCTTGGCTAATAAAGCTTGGCTAGCTTATTCTAGTCAACCGATCTTTTGCATTGTTTTTTCAGAAATGGCAGATCTTTGCATTTAGTGGCCCAATTTTAGTCTTGCTGCCACACAACAAAACCTATGCTTGATTAAGCACTGACTGACTGACTTTTTTTCATCGCAAAAGTAGTATTTTCTTTATAGCCTCATTATGATATTTGATCGCAACTGCGGCAGTCAACTTTTTGTGCATCAGATACAGCGGAGATTATAGTTTATAGCAGTAAACTATGATAGGCGCACGGTTGCTGTGTTAATACTCTAGGGTGAGGTACATGCCTATGCCTATGCCGTATGCCTGAGCGATGGCGCAAAATTTGCACAAACCTTCAACTTTGAGCGCTTATAACTCAAAAACTATGCGTAATAGACCCGTAATTAACTGATAGGTTTTGTTTACCGTTAAATTTTCTATCGAACAGTGGTTTTTCCAGCTCTCTACAACGCACGTAGCTTGAGCAATGGTCAAAAAACTGGAAGGTGTTAAAGTCTGGCTGCCTAGAGAGAGAACCTCTGTCAAAGGGTTAAAGGACGACTATAGTTTAAACGTGGTTTAGAAAAACCGAACATTTCGACAGAACATTTCATTACAAATTTATTCGAAAATAGAACAATTTCTAACGTAATGTTCTAAAAAACTGGGCTGACTGACCACGTTTAAACCTGGTTTAAAAAAACTATGGTTTAAACTGCATTTCAACAACAATTTGAAACCATGGTTTTTCAAACCAGTAGTCTTAGGTGACAAAATTATCAAAATCATAGTGTTTTTTAATAAAATGACTAATATGCAATTATAAAAGGATAAAAATGCTGTCAATACTGTTGTCATACACTACGATGACGTTGCGAGCATGGTCTTTTGTGTAAAATAGGGTGTATTTACACATAGCCCGCTTAAGGTGGTAGTTCCAGAATCGCAGTTTTTTTTACATGAAGCTATTTTCAAAGCTCTTTCAGAAAAACCAAAATGGTAAAATTTTTTAGATAAAATGGCTACAAATTTTCAAAACAAGACTCAAAACTGTCTACTATCACGTTTTAATCAACGATAAAATCCCACGGTAAGACTAGCTACTCCATTGGCTTACATTTCAGTAAGCCAACGCGGTAGCTAGTCTTAATCATGGTATTTTACACCAAATAAAAAATGCTCCAGGTGTTTTTTAGTGTAGTTCAAGAAAATCATAGTCTCTTTATTCACAGTGTATAGATCTGTCTGAAAAACGGGTAACTGCGATTATCGAACTACCACCTTAAGTTAAACAACAAAAAATAAAAATGGGTACACACTGATTTACACAACCCTATTTTCCTCAAAATTTGATAAAACAGCATATTTTGGTAATAAATATTACAAAAACTTCAAAGTGGCTGTTGCGGCCTGTGAAGTTTTTGTGCAAACAAAAACAAGTTATATTTTTGACCCAAAAAAATCTCAAGTTTTTTGCGGGCTTTTGCCTTTCGGATTTCATATTTAAACATTCTTTCATATGCAATTGAAAGTGGAAAATCAAACGTGCTGAGCTTGTCTGTGCAATTTGGTGTATTACTTCAAATTACATATACTGTAAAGGCCGAAGGACAGGTTCTTTTTGTAGCCCGGGATTAAAGCAATGCGTAGGATCTGGTTGCTTTGTATTCTATTATGTATATGTATTCTAAGTCGTTTTTCAGGTGATTGGGTACAAATACAGGTTGGCAGCCCGCACTACGGAGTACGGACTAGAGGTGGAACCGGTTCCGGTTCCGGTTTCATCCGCAATCGGTTCTAGTAGAACCGATCCCATCTCTACTACGGACCCGTGCAAAAGCGTACCCAGGGGGACTGGAGAAATTTATCCGAAATTTTTTCCACTAAATTTTTACAAAAGGGTTCCTCTTTGGTTTTATTGCCCGGCCAAAAAAATTTTTTGCTACGTCTCTGTAAGACCAAATTTCGCCTAACAATAAAAAAGTCTAAATTTTTTCTGGGGGTTGCTGTCCCCAGACCCCCGTGGTTTAGCCGCTTAGTAATTTTGCGTTTGTGATGAGATTTAAGTGTTGAAATTGCTCAAATGAGCAATTAAACATTTCAAAATGGTAAAAATATCTATGATTTTTCATTTTTATATTGAAAAACCAGGTGTGAACGTGGTGTTTCTTTAAAGGAGAAAACACGATGGTTTAAGGGGGCGAGAGATTGCGAATAAAACTTTCAAAGAAGCATTTTTTTATAATTAAAATTAAATCGAAAACGACCACAACCAAACCTTAAACCTGGTTTAAGAAAAACCACGTTGGTGAAAAGGGGCTTGGAATGTTGGATTACGAAAAGCACGCGATCTAATCTGGCTGAACAAATTTCGAACAAAATTTAGTGCATAAATTAGAATAGTCCGTTCTTGCTCGTAGTCGAAAACGTTCTAAACCACCTTGCCGGAAAGGGTTTTTTAGAAAAACCGTGATCCAGACCAGGTTTCAGAAAAACCATGGTTTAAACCATTGTGGTGAAATCCACCCCATATCCACCCTAGTGGCTGTGAAGTAATACTCATTTGAACTGTGAGTTGGTACGTAAACTATGTGGTACTCACAACAATAATGATAAATTCTAAATTTAGACGCTTATTTTAAAATAAAAAACGTACCTTCATTTCGTTATTTGTGGCAAAACTTTTTGCGTCGACACATCAACTGTACTTCAAAAGCTGGCCAATTTGATATCTGGCCTTACTTTTTGAACTTTCTTGTCCCTAATGTCTGATGTATGGGTTACAAATGGTGATTGGCTCAAAATATTGGTACATATGTCTAGTATGTGGCCGTAATTATTTGACACCATACAGCATTGAACTAGTTTCACAGTGAACGCACAATTTCAAAGCAAGAAGCTTTCTTTTTCCTGTCGGCATCGCAATACCGACAGATCTTTACGCTGCTTCCTGCAGCGTAGATTGCACGTATTTCTGATTTATGTGACGTTTTCTCAATGAAGGGTAATATTTCAAGGCATAGCCGTTGGTAAGCCTACGCATACGTGCTTACCACTACGACCTGCTTTCTACCTATATGTCTGCGTCGCGTTAACTACTAGACTATTAGTGATGTGGATCGGATCGGATCGGTCCAAAACTTTGATGTTGATGAGATCCGGATGCTTGATTGGAGATCCGATCCGATCCAGCCCCGGATCGGCCGATCCGATCCGATTCAAAATTGCGAAACCTTGATAAAAAGCTAAAAATTTCATTTTTTTGTAGAAATATTGTTAAATAAACTTATTAAGACTGATAAAAAAATTTAATGAGTTTGTATACAGATGATAAGATGGCATTTTTGAAACGAGAGCTAGGTAATTCCACGACCGAAAATTTTGATTAGTTGGAAAATGGAAATGTCATAAAAATTTTGGGTCACTACCACAGGTCGTGGATGGATACCCATGGGTTGGGTTTGATTGGATGGGCAAATTAGAGCGCTGGGTCAACCCTGGAGTGCCCACTTCAGGCTGGGCGGGGCGCTGCATTTTGTCAAACAGTCTAATTCTGAAAAAATTCTCAGTTCAATCCAATCTGAGTGCATAAATTTGGGTATCATTCAGCACCATTCGGTTAAATTAGGTAGCAATGTGAACAATGTACAGCTGTACACTGAGCAAATTGTACTAATATAAGGCTAAAGCCGATATTTTGATAATTTGAGTAGGAGTTATACTTGTGCGTTTGTTTGATCGCTCGAAGAATTTTTGAAATAACGCACAATTTTGTCAAATTACGAAATTTTGTGGTCGAGACTCAAAATTTATACTACCGATCCAGATCGCCGATCCGAAATTTCAAAGCCGACCCGATCCGGCGATCCGATCCGGCCAATTCAGCGATCCGATCCGATCCGATCCGATCCGACCCCCGGAGCGATCCGATCCACATCACTATAGACTATGAAGCCGATTGGTAACATTACTATTCCTTAACTTGACAGTTTGATGACATTCTGACATTGACATTCTGTGTAGTATCTAATTTAATACTTTGTGTACATTACTTGCAATTTTGTATTGTTTTTACTTTTGTGATAAGCTGCAAAGCATGTGAACCTTAAAAGCGTTCAAAACCTTAAAACTACACTGGACGTTAATTTATCTCTTATAGGAAAAACTGAATGAAAAATTGTGGACCTGCGGAATCAAAAATGAGCGATTTAAACCTAATATTACTAAAAAATGCAACATGGCAAAAAATATTGCAAAATTTGCGATTCAACATTTCCTCATTAACCCTTTTTAATACTCCAGGCAGCCTGATTCTGACACCTTCTAGTTTTTTTGACAATTTCTTGAGTTATCGTTTATCGTAGAGAGATCGCGAAACCAACATTCGACAGAGAAGGGAATGGTGAACAAAACATAATCAGCCAATTAAGGGTCTAGGAAGCACCGTTTTTGAGTTATGAGCGCTTTAAGTTGAGAATTTGTGAAAAAATTGCGCCATCGCTCAAGCATGTGTACATCACTCTAGAGTTTTAGCCCAAAAACCGAGCGCTTGCCATAGTTGAAGGCTAGCAATATGAGTACCACAATACGAGTATGAGGCTAGCAATACGAGTACCACATTTGCTGTATAAGATAAAAAAAAGTTGAATGCTGGTGGCGCAATCAAAAACCTTACTGAAGTGACGAAGAAAATACTACTTTTGCGATGAAAAAAAGTTTAATTTGCACATTGCTTAGGGAAGCATAGGTTTGGTTGTGTGGCTCTATGTTTAAAATTGGGCCACTACATACAAAGATCTACACTTCCTGAAAAAACATTTGAGCTCAGCTGATTAGAATAGACAAGTCAAGTTTTACAGCTCCTGATTGAGAATTAATCACGTGATGTGCCAAATGGCAGCTCTGGATATTAAAGGGTTATATGAAACCAAAGTAAATGAAACTTTCAAACTGTCAATTAGTATATACACACTGTGCGCGATGAGCAGCTAAATTCGAAAAAATGCAACTTGTATTTGCAAATGCAACAGTTTGTCTTCAATAATGATAAGAAAATAACATTGCAAGGCGACAGGTTCAAACTTTGCGAAAGTGATAAAAATGGCAGACAACTTTTGCATAAAATTGCTGCTTGTTGCAACCTATGAGCAAAACTGCATTGGCGACACTACCAGCTTAAGCACTTTAGGTGGCCTGTGCAGTGCAGCGAGTATCAAGAATCATAGAACAACTAATAGTTCTTTGTGCGATTACATCTGTGACTAGTCTTGTGTACTATTGTATCAGTTGCTACAATACAGTCCGTATAGTGTCACGCTCTTATAGCCTGTATTACTTCACATTTGTGCTGGATGCCTTGTGGTTTTCAGGTAGCTTATCCAGGAGACCGAAGTGTGACTCCCCTGACCAGAAAGTAGGACCTACGTCGCTCACTAAGCTTGAAAACTACCTCAATCCCAAGCCTCACCTAAAACCTACTACTTAACCTAATAACAGAAAAACCGTGGCATAGAAAAATGTTTATTAACAGAAAACTAACATGGGACAGATACAGAAAACAAGGGGGGGGACAAAAAGATTGGCTGCAGCCTAAACGCAGATAACCAACCGTCGCAGAAAATTCGTTACAAAATCATAACCACCTTTGAACCAAACCACTCACATCAATATGAAAAATTGTGCATATAATTACCGTTTGTTTAAATGAAAGTTTCCTGAGACGTATTTTGACTGTTAATAACACTATTCATACTCTTCGCCACAACAACACATCAGGCCCCTAGTCACAACACTTTTTGCCATTTACCATTGTAATGAAAATATTTGTGCTTTTTATTAATTACATACTTAAACGATCCCTCAATCAAAGAGATGAGATTTTATGTGATTTTCAGATTTCGGTTTGTGTTCTGGTCGACGATAGAAAAATAGCGCACACGAAAGCACTATAAGCAACATGCACATCAAATAAAAGCTGCATGATTCCAAGCAGGTTTTTTTTCAGATATAATCAAAATGTCGCTAAAAACATTTAGTGCCCAAAGACAGCTCACTTACTCTAAATGCTACCTTACAAATGTTGTGACCAAAAACCATGATTAACACCTTGTTGTCCGTATTATTTTTCTCTCTTTTTTTTCTCCGTATTTTGCAATTTCATAAAAAAATGGATTATTTTTTAGTATGTTGCGAACAATAATGCGAAAATGAAAATGTTTGCATGTTAGCCTGTTCGTCACCTATAATATGCTATCATTTGCTACATTTGCAATGATAGTGCTGTGAATAAAACTGTACATAAATTGTAATTGTTTCATTAAATTTATTTTATTTTTGTTTATTTTATGAATTTTAAAAAGGTCTAGGTACTATAGCACTAACGCCTTTTTCCTGTCAGCCCACAGGCCGACAGGTCTTTACGCTGCTTTTTCCGGCGTACTTTACACAATTGTCTTGACATTTTAATTAATATTCGGTCCACGTTTTGTTATTCTAGCCGGTCCATTTGTCAAATTTTGTTTTATTGGTTGTCAAATTTGCTTTGCTATACATGCTGTTATGTAATAATAGCTGTTTGTTTTTCGTCAATAATTAGTATAAAAAGTAATTCACAGTTGATCTTTTCAACTTATAAAGCTTAAAAACAATGCTTGCAGTTTCAAGTGCTAATTGATATTAAAGTATTACTATTTCGTAATCGTAACCATCATCTAGGTTTTGTTTCAAACGCGCTTCATATGTTTTTTGAGCAGCACATTACAAAAATAATTAACCCTTTACAAGTTACAAGACAGCCAAGTTTTTCGCCAAACAACTGTTTTACAGTTCATGTTTCAGTGATTGAAAAGAATTCAGTGAAAACTAACAAACAAATAAACGGGATCTCCAAATATATACTGGACTTCAGACGAACTAGTTGGAGAGTATTGAAAACAAGTACGTTTTGTGAGTAGAGTTAAATTAATTTTGGATAGAAATCGTTGCGACATGCTTACAGTGCTGAGGATATTCTTCGAATATAAAACGCGGCACCAAAATATTTTAAAGCCAACATTTATAACTAAACATGACAACTCTCAGTCTTAGGGCCTGTTCACAAATTCGGATTAACTGGATTAGATTAATTGAATTAACTGGAATAACTCAACACAGAACCATGAGACCTTTTTCAAATTAGACACAGTTGCTCCTCTGTGTCAAGTGCATAAACGTGCTAAATCTTGCAAAGACACTAAACTTCAATGTCGAGCTATTGTAAGTTAATTCGGTTAATCTACTCCAGTTAATTCGAATTTGTGAACAGTCCCTAAGTTACTAGCCAGCAATGACAGCGCTAATGGTTAAACATGTTGCCACTCAGAAAAACTCATATTGGAACAATTTACCTTCATAAATCTACACACTACACACACAGTCATGCAGTGACAGGCAAATAAGGAGTCTATATTTGCGTCCGGGTACCGCAATAGCGAGTTTTTCGGGTGAATTTGGGTTCAAAATTACGTACATACACTATAACTTAAAGTATGACACTCTTCTTCCTATTATACCTTGTGGGCTGCGTCCAATGCGGAGCGCGAAATGCCTTCTTTAAACGGTTTTGAGGGGAAAACCCTCTCAGTTCAAGACACTAATCAAGCCCCCCCCTCAGTTGAAAACATAGCACTCAAGAGAAACGGCATATGGGCAATCCAGCTGACTTCTGTAATGTCTTGAGCTGAGGGGGGGGGGTAACCCCCTCAATTGAGTACGGGTCTTGAAATGAGGGTGGTACACCACTATCCCCCCTCTGTTGACCACTCTGTCGTGAACTGAGGGGGGTACCCCCTTCTCAAAACCTTATAAAAAAGAACTATTTTGCGCTCCGCAAAGGACGCGAGCCCCAAACCATAATAGGAAGAGTGTCATACTCTTCCTATCATGTATTCTTGATATTATCAAGAGTACATTATTATAGATAGTATGGTTAGGCCCCATTAACGATGCATATGCACGCTACAAATCGTGAGCCAACTGCCAACCTCAGTTGTAGTAGGTATCGGCAGCCGCTGACGCCGTATCAAGTTTAGTGATTCAAATAAGTAGTGTTAAAAACAATTTACTGAGCTTGTAGATCATAAGATGCCATTTTTGCAATGAGAGCAACATACATACATAGTTCTAAACTCCCACGAGCAAAATGTTTGATAGAAAAGATAGAAAATAAAAATGTCTTCAAAATGTTGAGTCACTATTGCGGCTGCTTTTCCAAAAGAGGGATAAACTTTTGAGAAAAAGATGTGCCTGTTTGGTCGAAAAAAGGAACCGATTGTGGGTTAACTTATCACTGACTGCGACAGAACTAAATGGCAATTAAATGGCAAAGGAAATTATACTTTAATTTGCAAATCGCTAAATAGAGCATTAACTTTTTACGTCAGCCTATTGCTTTTTCATAGTCATCTGACATGTAGATTAACTGGGGTCGAGCCTCAATTTCTGCTACCTTTTTGGATCGCCGATCCGAACTTAATGTCCGTCCGATGCGGCGATCCGACCAACAATATTAGTTGGCAATGGCATCTAAAGTCTGACATCGCTTGGCTACAACACGCTGATAAGGAATCTGCGAAACATAGTCCCAACAGGTTTCGTCGCAACACTGTTTAATGAGATAATTTTCCTGTGGACGTACATGTTATGTATGATCTGACACACGCTCGCACAAACGGTCTTGCAAATCAACAGTCTTAAGCTCAGTACGTAATGCATAATATAGCTACATGCACAGAATACACACGCCCACACAAACAATGCTTTACCTTGACCTGCCAGCAGGTTTACAGTGCAACTGCATGTAATCATAGGTCCCGATTGCACTATAGTATATACGCGGCGGCTGAGGCCGCCGCGTAAAAAGTACATAATAGCTTCTCTATATACAAGAAGAGTGAGACACTCTCCATCCTGCCTGCGTTCTAGCACAGGTAGATGCGCTGGTCGTTTTCAGGCTACATGTTGACATTCTATGCAACATGTGCCTGACCAATCAGCGCGTAGATTCCTTGCGTAACACACTTTAGTATATAATCGCTGATGCGTTGATAAGAATTAAGATAGGAATAAAAGCTTAATGACTCATTATTTATTTATAGTCTGCTTGCAAAAACATTAAAAAAGGTTTGCAAATACCTCTAGGGATATTTTGGCAAACTTTCAGCGAAATTAATTGAGAAATTTTTGTTGAGATATAAACTTTTCTGAATTTCTTCAAAGTTTTTCAATCAATTTCGCTGAAAGTTTGCCAAAATATCCCCAAAGGTATTTGAAACCTTTTTTAATGTTTTTACAAGCAGACTATGAATAAATAATGAGTTATTAACCTTTATCCCTATCCCGTTTAATGATTGGAGCACGTGCACAGGCGTCTGCCAATCAGAGAATAGAAGCTCGCTTCTGATTGGCCAGTCACATGTTGCATAGAATGTCAACATGTAGCCTGAAAACGACCAGCGCATCAGCCTGTGCTAGAACACAGGCAGGCTGGAGAGTCTCACTCTTCTTCTATATAGAGTGAGACGCTATTATGTACTCTTGATTAAACGTAGCAACGAAAATTGTAAGGCGACAGGCATAAAGTTTGTGGAAGGGATAAAAGCAGCTGAAAAAAATTTTGCATAAAATTGCTGCTTGTTATGTGTGACGTTGTACCATCAAATAGCAGCAGTTCAGTGATTAGAACGGAAATTTTCAACGGCTTCGTTGAGCTTAGCGGAGCCGTGGAAATTTTTATAAAATTGGGCCCAGGGCCCGAATCATTTCAATGGCATGGACAATCAATCATCAAGCACATATATAATTGGTGTAATTTTTTTCCCGGAAAAAAACACCAGTGCAATTTTTGCGGAGAAAAATTTGCACCGGTGTAGGTAATTTTTCGGGTAAAAAAGGTAAAAAGGTAAAAAAGATCGTTGTTGAAAACATTTTTAGCAGCTAACCTTTTACACGACTGTTATTTGTCCTATAATTCTTTGAAAAAATGGTGTAGATAATTTTTCGGGGAAAACATTCGTAAAAATTGACACCGTGACACCGGCAGACAAGTATAAACGGGCAGGGTTGCCCAGAGCCTGCCCGGATTTTTAACCGGCCGGGTTACGGCCCGGAAACATGGCCTGTACTATTGTGAAGTAAGATAGGCCTCATAGAGCACTTTTAAATGGATATTTACGACAGCTCATCATCGGCAGAGTAGCTCAACGGTAGAGTGCTGGTCTGCAGATCCAGAGATGGGTGGTTCGAATCCCCCCTGGGTCATTCTGATAATGATCTTTCTTTCGGTAAGAATCCCCTCCCCCTTTCTTGACATGGCGAGGCTTCCATGCCGAACTCCGAATCCCCTGGTCGTGGTCTGAGTGAAGTAGAGTTGGGCTGTTGGGTGACTAGTCGCACCCCATTAGACTGCAAATGGGCATGGGCAGAGTGGTGGTGAGTATATGGAGGAATGAGATAGCTGGTGGTAGCTTAGCAGTGGAGCCGCTTCTTGTCCCGGCTAGGAGTGTGAGCTTATCCGTCCCTGACAGTGTTCGCTGATGATGAGGTTAGGGAGCGACCTCGCGACACTGGCCTTATAGAGAATGATAGGGACGGCTCCCGGCGGCACTCCCCCACTCCGGGCTGCCCATAGCTTGTAGTAGCGGTGCACAGCCCAAGGAAACTTCGGGCCGAAGTTTACTAGAAGGGGAGGGATGTGAAGTAAGATAGGCCTCATAGAGTACTTCAAGGGATATTTACGACAGCTCATCATGAGCCATTTACGACAGCTCATCATGCAGATCCAGAGATGGCTGGTTCGAATCCCCCCTGGGTCATTCTGATGATGATGCTGTTGTTCTTTCGGTAAGAATCCCCCCTCCCTTTCTTGACACTATACTCTATTGATATGTTTGATATCAAGAGTACATAATAGTGTCGTACTTTTATAGTAGAAAGTGAGACACTCTCCCGCTTGCCTGTGGCTTAGGACAGACAGATGGTCTCGTTCATATTTAGTCTATATGTATGAGTTTCGTTAAAAAAGTATACGGCCTATTGGAGGGAAGCAGCTGTGCACGTACTCCATCACACACGCGCATGAACAGTGATTGCTCCAATGGCTGCCATGTCCGTTTGAGTGCTAATTTGTCCATGTAAACAGACGGGTGGCCGTTAGAACAGCAAGCCGCCTCTGATTAGTTGTGTTCTTGTTTAATTAAAGTTAAATAAGTGGGCAAAATTGACGAGCGCATTTGCCTGTGGTATGTGTGGTAGCGCATTATAGAAGAAGCAAGAGTGAAACTATTATGTGTGAAACTATTATGTACACTTGTAGAAATCCACCTCAGTCATATATAAATTGTACGCTTTGACTTTGCAACCGCCCGGAGATGGTACTTGCGCACGCGCAGTGACTGAGTGAAATAAATTTCTTTGGTGAAACTTGCATAATGCAAAACGATTGCGTACAATATAGTAACTAAATTTTTATTGCATTAAACTCTGTTTAGATTCGCTGAATATTGTCAAATAAAATGTTTCATTGTGTCATTAGTTGTGCAGTCAAACTTTTTCCAAAGCAAAATTATTCGCCAACCTGATGCGCTATCCAGTCAAGAGCATTCTTAAGAAACAAAGTACGCCGGGCACGTTGAGCCTCATACGCACCACGACTTCCCCACGCTGGCCCTCTCCCTAAAAGGCGAGCAAGCATCTCATCGCCGCTGTAGGCAGCCTGCACAGCCACCACGCTCACCAGCAGGGCAACGACAAACAGTGCACTAAAATAAAAAACACAAATCTTTCTCTGCCAGTCGATTCATGCTTACAGCTGTGTTCGTCCAGCCGGCAAAAAAAACGAAATAATCACTTCATATGCTTGTCTTATGTTTTAATAGTTGTGTATAGAACAGGAATCCAATGCTGAGTATCGCCTGAAAAGTTTTCATTTAGTTGGTAAGAGCGACATTGAAACAGTTTTTGATCCACAGTTCTGGCCACAGAATGTGTGTTGCCGCCGGTGGTACAAGCGACGAAAAGAAAGTGCCTTAGATCCTAACTGGAAGCCGGAAGGTAATAACCCTGGTACCAGCAATGAAGGGTAACAAGATTTCAATTTGCCATTGGGATATTAACGGTCTGCAATCAAAACTAGAGGAAATTGAGTGTATTACTAAAAATTTTAGTCCAGATTTGCTATGTATTAATGAAACTCGTTTAAGCTCAGCAATACAGAAAAAACAACTAATGATTCCACGTTATTATTTACTTCGACGAGATAGAGTTCGCGGACAAGGAGGTGGAATCATAATTTACTACAAATCATCTCTAAATGTAACTAGAAACACAAAGTTAGAAGTACCAGACGTAGAGGTCCTAATCAAAACTGTCAAAGAAACATGAGGTGATCTTGGTGTTGTAGCCACATACAGACCACCTAACTTACCTGTGCAACAGTTCTTTGATTCTTTATCACTTGTAACAAGCGGTGTTCTTGGTAAAGTTTGCGATATTGTTGTAACGGGAGATTTAAACTGTAACAGTTTCCGCCCCGGGGAAAGAAATTCAAAATGCCTTCTCAATTATTGCAATATGTTTGGTCTACATCTTAATATTGACCTAATATTGAAATATACATAACGTTATCTTGGATGTCACAAGGCCGTCCTCTAATACCGGAATTGATCTGATTCTCGTGATGGATGTCAGTAGATCGTTAGACAGTAAAATAATCCCTAGCGGTGCATCTGTTTGTTTGACTTGTTATTGCTGTTCAATTAAAAGACAGCCCCCAGTTACAGTAACATGCCGTAATCTATTTCCAAACAGCGCAGCCTTTATTAAAAGTGAACTTGAAGCTGTAAATTGGACAAGATTTATTACGATAATTCCGATAATTTAGGTACTGATGTTAATGAAGTTTACGCAAAATGAAAAAAATGCTGTTTGACATTCTAAACCGAAATTCTAAAATTAAAACGAGACTAGACTCGTTAAAGCTCATAAGCCCCTTTGGCTTGATAAAGAGTTGGAAGTAGAGATTGGAAAACGAGATAAACTATCTAAATTAGTGAAATCCTAAGAGAACCGGACTTTATACAAGCAACAGCGAAACTATGTTACTAAACTGAAACGAGAGAAAAAACCTCAAAAATTAATCCAAGAAAAGGGTCAACACAGAAACGTAAACTTTATGAATCGTTCAGCAACTCACAGGATTAGGCAATTAGATTAAACAATTCACAAGATCAACTTAACCGGATCATTGATGATAACAGACTAATTACAGATTCAACAAAACTGGCAAATATACTGAACGAATATTTCTCTACATGTGTCCCCGAGCCTCCAATACTTTCAAAAGATCAAATAGACTCTCACCCTAGTATTCAGAAAATTAGTGCTGTGGAATAACCTTCCAAATTCAACAAGGTCCGTGCAGTCTTTGGAAAAATTCAAACGCGTAGTGAATTGTCAATGACTTCGTAAATTAACGTTAAAATTCAACTTTTACCTTTATGGTCGTGTTTGTGTAAATGAGTTATTCCTCCTACAAGTTAGGATTCAAAACTTTTTATTTATACCTTATCACCTTATCTTGGTAAAACTTCAAGTGCAAGGTAATTAAGAACTAGAAGATGATTACACTTAATGGATATTAACATATACATAACAGAAAGTTTTAATGATCCAATTTAGACACAGCATACATCAGAACATCCTTTTTAAGCATAGCGTAGGCTTTTCCTGTCTGAAATAGCTTCAAAAATTGCATCGTCAAGTCATGAGCTATAAACTTGTGACACCTGGCCCAGTCATACCTAACTAGAACAATCATGCAAACTTTTGCATAGTTGAAGGATCTCTAGTGAAGTATTGATGACGTTATGTTTGTATATATGTGTGTAATTATCCTTTCCAGAAATTCTCAAGTTTAGCATGTTGGTGGAGTAAACCAAGTAAACAAAGTCGTAATTCCTAATTCCGAGGCTCGAAAATTAAAGCTGCGTTTAGGCGCCTGAAGTATGTTACTACATCTAAGTCATTATTCAAAGGCAAAAAAACAAGAAATCTTGACAAGACAGTCTTGAGTTTTATTAAAGAAAAACAAAAAGAAAGAAATTTATAAATTATTATTGGACAAGAAAAATAATATGAAAGAAACTGAAAAAAATTTTGACAGCCCAGTTTCAAGCTGCCAAACCTTATGTATCAACTAGGTTTTATATTAGTCTTACAAGACATTCTACGTTTTGCGACCTCAACTTCCGATTATGCCAGCAATCATCGGGGTACAGTCGCAAGAGTCTCACTTTGGATTCAAGTCTAATTTTATTTCAAATTTATTGATGCTTACCATATCGCTCCGTAGTTGATCACTTTGTTACCTTCAGATTACTCACTGTTCAGTAGTGTTTTAGTATACTAAAACTAATGCTAAA
Source organism: Trissonchulus sp. WLG1_4 (assembly GCA_030248245.1). NCBI lineage: Eukaryota > Metazoa > Nematoda > Enoplea > Enoplida > Ironidae > Trissonchulus > Trissonchulus sp. WLG1_4. The sequence goes on from JASANF010017093.1 coordinate 16,019, forward strand.
GCTAGTTTTTGTATATGATACCAAAACTAAATTAAATTGGCTATACTATAACTATAACTAAAACTAAACTAATTTCTGAGCGCTATACTATAAATAAAACTAAACTAAATTTGGGCTTATACCAAAACTAGTTTTAGGACACAACACTAGTTTTAGTAAGCATGTTATACTATAACTAGTTTTGGTATGCGCGCTTACTAAAACTAAGTGTTTCAATAAGCTTATTATACTGAAACTAGTTATAGTACGCCCAGTTACGAAAACTCGGGAGTTTTAGTAAGCTGTGGGAAAATAGTTTTAACACAGTAGAATCTACATCCGTATTGGATAAATAATATCTATTTTTATTTTAATGGTCCATGCTCCACAGCGCACACTTTGTCTATGTGGCTTGCTGTTGCGAGGCGGGCCCAAATTTCTATTAACATTTGCTTCGCCTTTGAACTTTCAAAGAGGATTGGTAAGTTTTTAATTTGTTTTGTGTTAAATATTCTATCTATTTTTGCCGAATTAGCGGTTAATTTTATTCCCTCTATACAGTTTGAAAATACTGCTTAAGAAATGTCATTCCTTAACCCCTGGATTAAGTGACCTTAAAGGCTACCTGTATAAGAGGTAAATTTAGGTTCACCGATTTGCTTCAAATTTGCACACATTGTAGCCGCCGTGAAGGCGCATCGCAGATGTAAAAAGTGAAACCAAAACTATTGCCAATTTTTGACTAGGAACTTTTGAAAATTTTTGTGAACACTGACAAAGTTGATTTTTGCATAACTCGATGTCCTTATATCATATAGGTATCAACCTCTATGATTTTTTTAAATTTTTACCATGGCGTGTGCAATGACGCCATGTAAAGTAACTCAAATTTGACATGCTTAAAAAACTGCTATTTTTTGAATTGTGTTGAAAAAGGAATTTGTTCAACTAATTAACTATAATCGGCAAAAAAGTAATGCTAGAGTCGCGTGAAATTCAAAACCATAATCGAGGGAAACGCTCACCGTCAAAATC
>JASANF010017094.1:0-26650 GCA_030248245.1 Trissonchulus sp. WLG1_4
CGGAAAGAAGTGGGGATCAAGGAAGGACCAGTAGAAAGGGGGGGGGTCGAGGAAGGACCAGAAAGAAGTGGGGATCAAGGAAGGACCAGTAGAAAGGGGGGTCGAGGAAGGACCAGAAAGAAGTGGGGTCGAAGATGGAACATTAGAAAGGGGGGCCGAGGTAGGACCAGAAAAATGCGGGGGTCGAAGATGGAACATTAGAAAGGGGGGTAGAGGTAGTACCAGAAAAAGGGGGGACAAGGAAAGGTCAGTTTAGGAGGGCCTAGGAAACACCAGTAGAAGGGGGGACAAGGAAGAGTAGTAGAAGGGGGTCGGGGAAGGAGCAGTAAGTTTATAGTTGACAAGGAAGGACCAGACGGAGTTGAGGAAGGCAGGTAATGGATTGTTTTGTTGTTTTTCGGTGTGCCTGAACTACGCCATGGACCACATCATCCCGTCCCTGCCCGTCAAGGAGGTGTTCCACGTCTGGTTCCAATACGGCACCAAGTGCTTCCACCAGGGACTCATCCAGGCCTGCGTCGGAGTCCTCTCCCAGAATTTCCAGGTACGCCCGTCTGCCACCACCGCGTCTGTCTGTAGCTTTCACTGAGATTGTCGTGGACGCAGTCGTCCCATGGTCGCCGTTGGCCAGCTCTTGGCCGTTTCCAGTTTTACGAAATTGGAACAAACTAAGAGTCGTGTGGAAGACGGCTGGGAAGCATTGTGGCTGGCACTGTTTAACCGAACCATCATCGTCCATACAGTGCTTTTCCTCCTGCCGAGCGAAGATTGTCATGCAGTCCCTTGCAGTCCCCACGGTGTTGCTGCGCAAGCGCAATAGATTCAACACTGAAACGGCGACGTGTTTAGTGTCTGTGGTGTCCCAGTATTTCCGCCACAATATCAAACATGACGCTATCTATTGACTTACAGGCGTCGTCTTTATCGTTCAGAAGCTCGCAGAAAACACTACATTTGTTAGAGACTGCTAGTAAGAATTTTCAGTGTTGTAGTTTGGAGCCGTTAAAACTAATGCTAGGAAGACCATGAGACCCGGTCTGTGCATTTCAGGAGATCATCACGAACAGCGAGTGGGAACGAGAATGGCTGAGCATGGATCGTGATCAGCTGGCAGAATTTCTCAAGTGCTCAGATCTCTGTGTCTCCAGTAAGACTACACTCTGCTACGCTGCCCTGTTGCCAAACCTCACTAGAAATCACGGCATTCATAAGTTCTTATTATAACTAGACTATTGTTTGTTGAGATTGTGGTGTGGTGTGTTTCAGACGAGTACGAGCTGTGGCAGGGCCTGCTGCGCTGGATCCAGGCGGCGTCCCACCCCGAGCGGCAGGGCACGGCACTGGAGCGCAACCTGAGCGTGCTGGTCCCGCTGATCCGGTTCCCGCTCATGCTGCCCGACGAGCTGACCAGCCTGGAGCGCTGCGCCCTGGTCGAGAAGGTCCCCAAGATATTCCAGCCCCAGCTCATGCTCGCCTACAAGTTCAACTCCCTGCCGCTCAGCACCCGGGCCAGCTGCAAGGAGTTCAGCGGACAGCAGTTCTTGCTCAGGTCAGTCTACACTCTGCCTACACTCTAGTCTACAGTCTACACTCACCCTGCACCCCCAGCTGAGTGGACTAGAGTTGTGTGTGTGTGTTTTAGGAACTACACGGACCTCCGGTGGGACAAGCGCATGATCATCCCCAACTTCCAGTCCATCCCGCGCTTCACCGAGGTCACGCTGCGCTTGATGACCAAGGCCTCGGCCGTCCCGCAGCAGAACTGGGAGTGGGAGCTGAAGGTGCACCCCAAGGGCTACTCGGTGAACCAGGAGGAGTTCCGCTGTCTGCTGGTGGCCTCCAACATGATCCTGGACCAGACGCGCGCCGTGGAGTACCTGCTGTCCATCGTGGACGACCGGAAGATCCATAAGAGCGTCACCGGGCGCAAGAACTTCTCCAAGACGCGCTACTCGGCCGACGTGGAGATGGAGAAGAAGGTGGGGCTGGACGAGCTGCTGGCCGACGACACCCCGCTCATACAGGACGACTGCCTCACCCTACAGCTCACCTGCAGGCCCATCGAATAGTCCACTCACCAGTCATCATGCCTATGGCAAACATCAGGCACATGTTAGCGTGTCATATGACTAAGGCTATCCACCCATCTACTCTACTTGCCTTTCAGCCGGGTTCATATTGTCCGTAAGGGTGTCCGTTAGTGTTGATTGAAGTACTGCACAACGGTTTAGGTGCTAGTTCCATAATCGCTGTGACTTATTTTTCAGGCAGTTCTATATATACGCTATGTGTAAAGAAAGTGAACGGAATTCTCTTAAGCTACACTACAAAACACCCAGAGCATTTTTAATTTGGTGTAAAATTCCAATGCTAAGACTAGCTACCACGTTGGCTTACTGAACTATAAGCCAATGGAGTAGCTAGTCTTATCTTTGGATTTTATCAGTAATTATCAAAACATAGTTTTGAGTCTTCTTTTTGAAAAATTGTAGTCATTTTTCCTACTTTACTGATTGTTAGTTAAAACAGGGCAGTAAAGTTGAAAAATATAGAGCATTAAAAATTTTTTCATGTAAAAAACTGAGATTCTGGAATTACCAGCTTAATGAACATTACGCTGACAACTGCTCGCTGTGTGTCTGTGGGTCCGGCCAAGTGGTGAACGATCTGTCTCCACCCCAATATTCCCAGAGTGTAGCTGGGGCTAGATAGTTCACAACTTGGTCCACTCCACGTTCTCACTCATGCGGTCGTATATGTGCCCGGCTCGTGGTTACAGCAACTGCCACTCAGTGTCATTAGCAGTCCGTATATAATGTATGTGTCGTTTTCTTTCTTCCATACTGCCAATTCATATATTGGTAGTACCAAGAGTACATAATAGCGTCTCACTCTATATAGAAGAAGAGTGAGACACTCTCCAGCCTGCCTGTGTTCTAGCACAGGCAGATGCGCTGGTCGTTTTCAGGCTACATGTTGACATTCTATGCAACATGTGACTGGCCAATCAGAAGCGTGCTTCTATTCTCTGATTAGCAGACGCCTGTGCACGTGCTCCAATCATAAAACGGGATAGGGATAAAGGTTAATAACTCATTATTTATTCATAGTCTGCTTGTAAAAACATTAAAAAAGGTTAGCAAATACCTTTGGGGATATTTTGGCAAACTTCCAGCGAAATTGATTGAGAAACTTTGAAGAAATTCAGAAAAGTTTATATCTCAAAAGTTTCTCAATCAATTTCGCTGAAAGTTTGCCAAAATATCCCTAGAGGTATTTGCAAACCTTTTTTAATGTTTTTGCAATTTGACTATGAATAAATAATGAGTTATTAAGCTTTTATTCCTATCTTAATGCTTATCAACGCATCAGCGATTATATACTAAAGTGTGTTACGCAGGGAATCTACGCGCTGATTGGCCAGTCACATGTTGCATAGAATGTCACCATGTAGCCTGAAAACGACCAGCGCATCTGCCTGTGCTAGAACACAGGCAGGCTGGAGAGTGTCTCACTCTTCTTCTATATAGAGTGAGAAGCTATTATGTACTCTTGGTAGTACTGTACAGTTTTATGAAGAAATCTGCACCATATTCGGTTCTCACTTACAGCCGTATGCCCGCTCAGCTGGGTAAATAAAAACATCACATCGTCTGTGAATGAATGAAGCATGGTCAATGGTCATTAGATGGTCATGGATCGGACATACGGCTAACCCATTCATTTTACCTAATAATTGTCCCATTGTATTTTATTGCACCTTATTTTCACTCTGTGTTGTAATCTTTTTTTTGTGATTCCAGTTTATCCCTGGATTGCATGAACTAACTTACTTTCTTTAATGCACTTCCGGTGTTTTATTACGTGTTTTTTTGTGTATTTTTGTCTTGTCGATTTTTTAAACTTTTGTGGAGACTGCGCACTGAATAATGGAGTTATGAAAAAAATGATTGAAGATTTCTGCAAATTTTACTTTGATTTACTTTGTGCGTTTTTTGCTTTTGTGTGATCTCTGGGTTTTTGTATAACTAGGAATTACGAATATGTGCCAAGTTTTTTTGTAATAAGTTTTTTTTTTACATTTTTTGCCAAATTTTGGTAAATTTCTCCAACGTCTAAGGCTAAAATGCGAAATTTGCAGAATTTGTTATAGGATATCATTCAGTAATTGCTGTAAATCTGTAAATATATCTGTGTATTGTACAAAACAGGTCAGGTTAGTTTCTTTCGATGCCATTGTTTTGAAGTAAGTGGTTGTTACTGAGTAACGATGCGGACGATAATGCTTTGATGCACTTTTTCACAACATACTATTTTTTAAACTTGCAGCAAAACTTCGTAGATATTTGTTACTCGACTTGACTGAAATTGTGATGTTGCTGTTTTTAATATTAAATGATGAAATACAATTTAAGGATTATTTCATGCTTGAGCCGCTCGTCCGTGGAACCGGCAGTGCCATCAATGCCCCCGGTGGGCTGGCGGGATGACTTGACCCTTTGACCTTCCCCATGCACTCGCACTGTCTCACTGCTTGGCTGTTCAGAAAATACAATATTATTCATTGCATATCATCTTATGGCTCTGTTTGTTTCTCAGTAAACATTTTTATTCAACATGTTCCGAGTTTTATGAAATTTATAACTGTTTGTCTTGCTATTTTGTATTGGCTCTTTATTTTTTTTATTTGCTTTGTTTACTATTTGTCTAATTAATGGAACGGAATTTAAGCACCGTTTTGGACATTTGGGGGCACACCTAAGCTGGCGTTAAGGTCCGTTACCTCTGAGTTTTAGTTGTCCAATTTTTGAGTTTTCACTTTATACGGCTCTCTTGTAAGCCTTCTTGAGTCCTTCCAAGTTCGGTTCATACTTGTCCTTGTCCCTGTCGTTTTGTCCATAAGCGACTTTCAATCAACTGGCCTACCTTTTTCAGCAGTTTTTTGCATGGAAAAAGTTGGGTCAAGTTCAGGTATGAGAAAAATTAAGGGAAAGGATAGTGTGGATTTGTCACGGCAGTCACTTAATTGTGTCATTGTGCCTAAGGACAAGTCTTAACCGGGCTTTAACGTGCCGTAACCCTTGGATGAGTGAGGACGGGAAGGAACAAGCCCGACCGCTACGGCGCCGATCACTCCTTTGCACCACATGCTGCGGTTGTGTCAGAAACAGTTATGTTGGTGCAGGCTTGGAAAGACACAGACACCACACCAGTTGCACAAGATACTAGAGATTTGATTATTAGTGGCAGGTTACAGCCTATCGCAACTTATCACAAACACAAAATTATACATTACCATTAATTACAACAAACAGTTAATTACAATAGCAGCTAGATTATGGGCTATTCTACACAGTGGCAGATAGTAGTTGCGTGCTTAATTTGTACAGGTTTTGTTTGGTGACAAATATTCGGTGACCAGCGACTTATCACAAAGCAATCAAATACGTTCGTGGCAACAACTAACGTGCTAATTACACCGTACATAATTCTTAATTCCAGCGTTTCTGTAGGATTTCCTCAATGAATGTTTCTGTATCACCTATTTTTAAGCTAAGAACTTTTCGCTATGCATGGGAGCACAATATACGGGCGCCATCATGCAGCAACATGGTTAGATCGTGCGTCGCTATCTTTGTATTAGGCCTTTGGTTGTAATGTCACAAATATACCCCGTTGACCATTACCCATGTGACATGACACAACAGAACACAGACAGTGAGCATTAGCAGAGACTGCAGTTGTGGTCTGGGGGCGGAGTCGGGGACGTAGGTGAGTCCGTTGACGACCTGCAACTGCTTGACGGTGGAGAACAACAGCTGCTGCCCCAACAGGCCCGCCCGCAGGTCCTCGGCGATCAACTCCACAACAGAGATGCACGCCTGAAACAACACTCATCTGGGCAACTCAGTCTACCAGGCTAGATGCAGGTAATCCTTGGGCTTGGTGGGTAGGGTTTAGTCAGCACAGCACAGTGTCATGTGGGTGGAGTGCTGCCCCTCAACTGTCAGGAAGCCAGAAAACAGTTACGAGCGTTCAACGTTGTGCCATAATTTTTCGCAGGCGGATTCGGCTGCTCCTCCTAACTACTCTCTTGCATATCCTTGCCTCTGCCTTGACGTCCCTGCCCCCCCCCCTCTGGCCATTCCTGCATATCCTTACCTCTTCAGGGCCCCCCGTGTGCCACTGTGGCGGTGGAATTGTGGTGACGGGGGGCTCTGTCTGGGCGTCCCTGCCCCCCTCGTCGTCCGGAGGGGGTTCTTGCCACACCCCAAACCACTGAGTCTGCAGCACCAAGTTCTGCTCGTATTCCTCCAGATTGTAAGGCTGGAATCGACACTCCTGCAATGTTGAGACACAAGTATGACACTGACAGGTTTCTGGATCCGTCATACTGACTATATGCCTTGATTTTTGCTGGTAGCCCTGCGATAAACCAGAGTGGTCGATGTATTCACTGATCATACCTATACTGCACACAGAAAACGGATGTAAGGTGATAGCTTTGCCGGTGACGGACATGGATCGTGATTGGGTCATACCTTATTTTTTGTCTGCAGTATGTCGTTGAGCACTTCGATGAACAGTTCCTTCGTGTCTCCGTCCATATAGTCTGCCTCTGTCGGATCAACCTCTCGAATTCGTTCTTTCAACCATTCCGCCTCCTTTTCCGAAAACCCAAGCGACAGGTACACCCCTGAAAACAATACATATTGTTTCTGTTTAGGTGACACACTGATATCACCATACATGTCCGCGGCTTCTCGGGCTGGGTGGGCTTGTCCCGGATTTTGCGATTCTTTACGGGGGAAAGTCCCGATGTTTCGGTGGCTTGAAGTCACAAAAACGCAAAAAATTACAAATTTTGCTTAAAAATGTCTCATTTTTGGCAAAATTTAGATATTTTTGGTGATTTTTTATCTTTTTTGAAGCATTGCACAGCGATCTGGGGCAATTTTTGAGTTTTTTGGACTCTTTCCAGCACCAAGCAGGGGGGCTTGTCCCGAAATCTCAAATCTGGGGAAGGCTTGCCCCTCCCCAGACCCCATATACATCTGTGGATATCACAGTAGTGGATACTGTATATACAGTGTTTATGCTAAGCTGACAAAAAACTGGCTGGCAATTGTGAAATGGCTTGCAAAGATTGAGGTTTTTGATTGAGACACGATTTTTGATTGGATCTAAGCAGAACCGTCCCTGGAGAGTGCATAGTTATTGGTGAGACAACAAAGTGAGTGTGTTTCGTACCGCTATCATCGAAGATTTCAGTGGAGTTGGGTCTTTGACAAATGAAGGATCCGTAAAAGCAGGTACAGACGCCCTGCACTTCGATGTAGCGAGAACGAGCAAACTCTGAAATATCAGGGCAATCTGGGGCCTAGTCCGACCGAGAGCGTGTCCGGAAGAGATGTGTCGTGAACCCGGTCTGATTGAAATTTGGGATGAGTTTCAGCTGTCTGCCAATGGTTAGTTTGTATGTGGCTTATGTATGATTATATACAGCATTATATTTGTATGTAAATATGCTTGTACCTACAACTCAACGTGAATGCAACTCGGTGTATACGCCCGGGGAGGTTTGAACGTTGGGTTTAAGCACTTGGCCGGTGTACAATGGCTAAACCAAAACAACTATGGCAGCCTAATTGAAAAACAGCATTATGGACATTGACACTGCGTAGAAACATATGTTGGTGTATGTGTGGCGAATATATCCCGTACCCTTGAACTGTTTGACATGTCTAGCTGAGTAGAGAGAGGAGAGTAGTGTTGACTGACCGCTGGTGACTCCCTGGTGCTGGCAGGTGGCCTCCACCTCTGGGCCCTGGACACAGCCGATACTGGTGCAGCTGAGACTGTGGTTGGAACACGTGCACCACTCCGAACAGAACTGCGACGAGCGGGACAGCTAAAGCACAACACACACGCCATGTGCGCAGTTTGTGTGAAAACGCTTGATTTTGAGTGGAGTTGGTGTTTCATTACGTTCGTACATATATGTTTGCATTTTGCAATTTAGGTAGGTATATTTCGGTATAACATATTGATCATTTACGCAGAATTTAAAACCTGATGAAAAATTGCTGAACCCTGGCGCCTGAGAAGCGAACAAGTTTTTTGAGTATGGGTCTGGTATGGTATGGTTCGGAATATGAAATAGGTATACTGACCAGATTTTCATACTTTTGGTAGCAATGGACTCCTCTTGATCTCAGGACTTAAAAATACATATTTTAAGAAAATTTAAGCTTGGAAAAATTTCTCATTTTTAGTAGTCCGATATGTACACAAAAAGTCATCAAGAGTATGTGTACACACCACCTGATTTGACCGAGGGCTTACTGTGCTTTGGTGACTCACCCTGGCTGCTTCGTTCAGAGGTATGTTAATGGCTCGAGTCTGGCCGAACGAAGTCACCGCATACTCCACACATGAGTCTGCAATTTATTATCGCCATATAGTAGTTATCATGTCTAATAGTATAAATCTAATTGTGTAATTAATTGCAAAACTTTTGAGACCTTTGTCGATTTTTTAAAAGCTTCTCAGTTTTGTTGAAAGTTTGCCAAAATATCGCCAGAGGTATGTGATGCTTTTACAATTGAACTAAACTAATAATGGGTTACTAGCTTTTATTTCTTATTGCTCATCAGTGCGTCAGCGAGCGATTATGTACTAAAGTGTATTGCGCAGTTAATCTACGCGCTGATTGACCGCTTATAAAACAGGTAGACCGAAAACGACAAGCGCAACTGCCTGCGCTAGACCACAGGTTGGCCGAAGAGTGTCTCACTGTTCTTGTATAGAGCAAAACACTATTATTTACTCTTGATGGCGTATTCTGGGTTTGTCTACAAACTAGATTGGCTGTTTCCATAACAGTTCACAGCCAGTTATTGCTCAGCTCTGCCTCATAGCCCGCATCTCCAACCCTGAAATACCTTCCTGTCTCCCATTTTGGCTGGACACGTTTCGGTCACCAGATTTGCATTGAGCCCCAAGTGCTTACGTGAGATGTCCGACTTTGTTTGGTTCAGGCTTTTCATGATTCGCTGTGGTCTGAGTTTCTTCGGTTTCCAGGTGGATGTTGGTAGCGTTACTGCGCCTAGCAAAACAACAGACACTCCAGTTAACTCTACACAACTCAAAATAGTGATCAACCAATAACGCTCAGTGCGTAGCCAAGTATATTCATTTGGGTAGCTGATTTTTTGTTTCTCCTAAAAAAGTCGATCTTTAGACCTGAGCCATTGTTGAATATTCGAGTTATATATAAAAAAATTTAATAACTTTTGTATTAATATGCATATTTGCAAATGTTGGACGTGAAAGATACATTAACAACTTTATTTTAAATCTAATTTAAACCAAAAAATAAACTACAAAATATTAATATAGGATATAAGAAAAGACAACACTAACGTTGAATAAAATTTGTTAGATTTAATTTGACTAACTTTGAATATTGTGCTCGTGCATGTACTGGATGAGATGCTCTGCATCGGTCTGGGAGAGGTTGAGCGAGCGCAGGTAGTGGATGAGTTCGTAGACGGTGGTGGTCTGGACGGCGGGGTAGGTGGGTAGCGGGTCGCCTCGTTGCAGCGCGATCTGGCGCCTCAGCTCCTCCGCGATGGCGTCGTAATAGTCCGTGTCCTCGTAGCGCACCACCGGCGGCCTGTGTCTGCTCACGTTCAGCGGCGTCAGGATGTGCAGCTTGGTCTTCTCGATGTAAGTCAGCAGGTCCTCCAACGGCTCTGTCCCCGTTGCCTCAGTGTCCGGCGTGTCGGTAGTGTTCCTGGTCGTGTTTTCTTCGTAGTCGTAATCCTCCTCTGACTTGGCCTGCTCAATGTCTTCCTCGCTCAGACGTTTCGTCTCCATCGGTTTTGTTTTTGGTTCAGGCTCCCGCTTGCCTGTCTCCACCGCTGAAATGGTAGTCTCTGGTCGCATTGTCGTTGTCGATTCATCCTCGTCTGTCTTTGTGGCGGGCACTTCTCCAAAAACAATAAAGTCTGTCGTGACTACAGACCGTGTTGTCGTCGATCTTTTCTGAAAAACAGGCGGATACAGGACATAGGGCATTTTGGTTGGTTTTTCGGTTGTGGTGAGAGGCACTTGGTAGGATAAAGCTAATTCATCGTTCGGCCTTGCTGGTTCGGTGGTGGTCATGTCATCAGCAAACACTATGTAATCAGTCGGTCCTGAGTCGTAAATTCTGTAGTTCGATTCTGTAGCGGTCATGCTGTTTTCACCAGATGACCACAAACTATCAATCGCTTCCTTTCGTCGCCCTTCCTCGTCGATTTGTCTTCCTTCTTTTGAATATACTGCCTGCCTAGCAATTTCGTTTTCGCGAGAATTTTCTTCTCTAGAATCTGTTTGATGCCGTGATCTGTCGTCCGGGAATGGGTTATGAGATCTATCATCGATCAGTCCATTATGACCAGGCTGAGCAGATGTAGGGCTGGTTGGGCCCCAATTCTGATTGCGATTCACTTGCTGATTCAGTCCAGAACTTGTTTTGTCTGTGGAGTATTTATGGCCATTTTTTTGGCCCGATTTACCATTGTTTAGCTGCTCCGCTGCGGTCTTGGTTTTCTCAGTGTATCGATCGTCGGCTTTTGACTGTGATGCAAGGCTTGCTCTGTCGTTATAACCATCTTTACTAGTCTCTGGCCGCGATCCAGCTCGTGTACGGTCGGGATATGTATCGTGTCCCGTTTCTGACTGAGATACAGGTCTTGTTCGATCAGGATATAGATCTTCACCCGTTTCTGGCTCTGATCCAGACCTTGCTAGGTCAGAATATCGATCTTGATCAATTTCTGATTCTGATCCAGGACTTTTACGATCGGGATATGAATCTCGACCAGTTCCTGACTGAGATCCAGGTCTTGCACTGTCAGGATATTGATCTTGCTCAGTTTCTGGCTGTGATCCAGGTCTTGTATGATCAGGATATCGATCTTGGCCAGTTTCTGTTTCCAATCCAGGTCTTCTACGATCGGGATATCGATCTCTAACAGTTTCTGGCTGTGATCCTGATCTTACACTGTCAGGATATCGATGTTGACCAGTTTTTGGCTGTGATCCAGGTCTTGTTCGGTCAGGATATCGATCTTCACTCGTTTCTGACTGAGATCCAGGTCTTCCACGGTCAGGATATCGCTCTTGGCCAGTTTCTGTTTCCGATCCATGTTTTCTACGATCGGGATATCGATCTCGAACAGTTTCTGACTGTGATCCAGGTATTGCACTATCGGGATATCGATCTTGCTCAGTTTCTGGCTGTGATCCAAGTCTTGTGTGGTAGGGATATGAATCGCGACCAGTTCCCAACTGAGATCCAGGTCTTGCACTGTCAGGATGTTGAAGATGACCGGTTTCTGACTGAGACCCAGGTCTTGTACGCTCGCGATATCGATCTTGACCAGTTTCTGGCTTAGATCCTGGTCTTGCACGGTCAGGGTATCGTTCTTGACCAGTTTCTGACTGAGATCCAGGTCTTGTAAGATCGGGATATCTATCTTGGCCAGTTTTTGGCTGTGATCCAGGTCTTGTTCGGTCAGGATATCGTTCTTGACCAGTTTCTGACTGAAATCCAGGTCTTGCACGGTCAGGGTATCGTTCTTGACGAGTTTCTGACTGAAATCCAGGTCTTGCACGGTCAGGGTATCGTTCTTGACGAGTTTCTGACTGAGATCCAGGTCTTGCACTGTCAGGATATTGATCTTGCTCAGTTTCTGGCTGTGATCCAGGTCTTGTATGATCAGGATATCGATCTTGGCCAGTTTCTGTTTCCAATCCAGGTCTTCTACGATCGGGATATCGATCTCTAACAGTTTCTGGCTGTGATCCTGATCTTACACGGTCAGGATATCGATGTTGACCAGTTTTTGGCTGTGATCCAAGTCTTGTTCGGTCAGGATATCGATCTTGATTCGTTTTTGGCTGTGATCCAGGCCTTGTTTGGTCAGGATATCGTTCTTGACCAGTTTCTGACTGAGATCCAGGTCTTGTTCGGTCAGGATATCGATCTTCACTCGTTTCTGACTGAGATCCAGGTCTTCCACGGTCAGGATATCGCTCTTGGCCAGTTTCTATTTCCGATCCATGTTTTCTACGATCGGGATATCGATCTCGAACAGTTTCTGACTGTGATCCAGGTATTGCACTATCGGGATATCGATCTTGCTCAGTTTCTGGCTGTGATCCAAGTCTTGAGTGGTAGGGATATGAATCGCGACCAGTTCCCAACTGAGATCCAGGTCTTGCACTGTCAGGATGTTGAAGATGACCGGTTTCTGACTGAGACCCAGGTCTTGTACGCTCGCGATATCGATCTTGACCAGTTTCTGGCTTAGATCCTGGTCTTGCACGGTCAGGGTATCGTTCTTGACCAGTTTCTGACTGAGATCCAGGTCTTGTAAGATCGGGATATCTATCTTGGCCAGTTTTTGGCTGTGATCCAGGTCTTTCACGGTCAGGATATCGCTCTTGGCCAGTTTCTGGCTGTGATCCAAGTCTTGTTCTGTCAGGATATCGTTCTTGACGAGTTTCTGACTGAGATCCAGGTCTTGTACGCTCGGGATATTGATCTTGACCAGTTTCTGGCTGTGATCCAGATCTTGTACGGTCGGGATATCGATCATGACCAGTTTCTGGCGGAGATCCAGTTCTTGTTTGAGTTTGATATGGATCTTTACCAGTTTCTTTGTATGTTGTAGGTCTTGTACGCTGTTGGTTTCCTTGTAATGCAGACGTTCGATCTGTTGGTCGTCCGATTCCATGTCGATCAATTGACTGAGGAGCATTTTTGCCAGAAACGTGCGACTGATCGATATGAACTTGTTGTTGTGTCATTTGACCGGGCTGATTGTGCTCGTGCGCCATGGTCGTAACCTTTGTCGTTTGTATTCCGGTTTTCCCATGATGTCGGTGAGCGTGGCTATATCTTCGCTCTGGCTCTGGCGTGGTTCTATAGGTACCGTATGTTAGTTTCGACTCTGAATAGGTCGGTATTTGACCGTAATCGTGTGTCGCTCGAATGTCATTAGGGTCTAATGTTGCGGTCGTCATCGGCTGCTTGACAGAAGTGAATGATGCCGTTTTGGCTGTGTCCCCGTCGATTCCATGGCTTGGATGGCTGAAGAGGAGTTCTGAAATAAAACAGATTGGCTAGAACGCATAGGCCACGATTGAAGTTCTGCTACAAATCCTAAAAAGTTACTGAAAGGTTTTGTCTCAGTCTTTAAACTATCAGTGTGTTGAGGCTTCAATTTGTCATTTATAGCAGGCGGGGAAAAACCCGCATTTTCATATTTCGTCATGTAGCTCATAGACTGTATTTACGTATTCACGGGAAACCCAAAAAACCTGTCGTAGGCCTAACTTTGTTCTAAATGCTGGGACCGGTTTTATACCAGTTTCATCCTATAGGCTGACCTAAAAATGCAAATGAAAGTGCAGGTAATAATTTTTTTGGAAATTTAGTTTGTCATTATTTGGTTCAGTCGCAGTCAGTAATAAGTTAACCCGCAATTCGTCATTTTACAACAGGCACCTCATTTTCTCAAGACTTTATGCCTTTACAATCAAGCCTTAACCGTCTTTCAGCCCCTGGCACAGCAGTCCCAGCAGTGACCCAAAATTTTGAAAACATTTCCATTTTCCAGTTTTATGAAAAATTTTAGGTCGTGGGACTGTCGAACTAGCTCACATTGCAAATATGCCATCATCATGTACAAGCTGAGTTAATTTGTTTTTAACAATATATATATATATATATATATATATATATATATATATATATATATATATATATATATATATATATATATATATATATATATGTATATATATATATATATATATATATATATATATATATATATATATATATATATATATATATACACTTAATATTATAAGTAACAATATTTCTAAAAGATTTTGTTAGCGTTCGCCGTTCATTTAGGGTATGCAATTTTGAATCAGATCGGATCGGCGGATCGGATCGGATCGGCCGTTCCGGCCTGCATCGGATCGGATCGCCATTCAAGCATCCGGATCGGATCGGATCGCCATTCAAGCATCCGGATCGGATCGGATCGCCATTCAAGCATCTGGATCGGATCGGAATTAAGGATTGATTCGATCCGATGCGATCCACATCACTACTTGTTTGCAATTATAAGACAAAAATTTGCACATTGCAGCACTTAATCTCCGAACATACACTACTTTTGGCAGACCGCAAACATCAAAGCGAAAATTTCAGCTCAAACACCAAGAACACTAAGCCAAGGTTGCAGGGGTCTAAAGGGGCGCCAGCCTCCAGAAAAAATTGGAGATTTTTTATTTTTAGGCCAAATTTGGTCAATTTCAGACGTATCGAAATTTTTTATTGCCGGGCGATGAAAACCAAAGGGGGCTGTTGTGTAAAAATTCACAGTGTATATACCTATGCAATGGTTGTGCTGGACCAGGACCTGGATGTGGTGGCAGTGGTGGCTGTGCGCGCTGTGGTCCTCGGAGCAGGTGCAGCGGGCCAGGGGCGTGCGCTGCAGGTAGTCGAACGCCTCGTAGCAACCCCGACTAAAACACACAACTGCTAACAGTCCTTGTCCGTCTACCTATGTACAAGGCCAGGTGTGACTCACCAGAATTTGTGCATTTGTTTGTCCATGTGTCTTTAAGGACGAGTATGACACTGGTTGGCCTCACGACAGGGAGCTATGTAGTGGCAAGAGCACCAAAAAACCGCCTCGCCCTTGTGCATTTTTTACAGTTGTCTTCTATCGTTCTGCTCACACTCTAGTTATTCTGTCTGACTGTGCCCTGTGCTGTGTTATTCAAAGTTTCTGTTAGCGGCTTAGTTTCAAATGACACAATAGTGCCTCACCCCCGGTCCATGACACATCGCCCCCGGTGTACTCTGCACTGTTGCCGGAAGTACTTCCATAGCCGTTTGCAAGCCCCGTTGTCCTGGCACGCCCGCAGCACGCCGTCGCAGTCCGCACTCACCACGCCGGACTCGATCAACAGCAGCTGGTCTCGGTCGCTCGCGCTCCACTTTAGGGCTGCAACAAAACACAACACACTAATGCTTTCCCTGACTCTGTCCCTGTATCACTTATTCTACTGCAGAAATATGGTTTATATATAGACTATGTATAGAGGTGCACTGGGATAATACCTATCACTGTCTGTTTAATGTTAACCCCTAAGATACGGGCACTGTATTGAGAGGTTGGTCCTCCTAAACCAGGCAATAAAATCCCATTCCTAAATCTCTTGTGTAGGGCCACGTAACACCAAAGAAATGGTCTAACAGGCTTAGTTCACCGCTCCTTTAGACGGAGTGTATATATTAATTAAGTTTAGGCCCAAGTTAATGAATGGGTATAACACTGAATTAAATAAAACAAGTAGGGCTGGGCACGGTTACAAAATCACTATCCGTGTACACGGTTAGTTTCGAAGGCTAGTAACCGCGTGTACACGCTAACTAACGGTTACTGCAATTATCCGCGTGTACACGCTAATTATCCGTGTAACCGTGTAACCGTTTACACGCTAAGTATCCGTGTAGCCGTTTACGCGGATACTAACAGTGTAAACGGTTACACGGTTACTAACGGTTACACGGTTACTAAACGGTTACACGGTTACTAAACGGTTACACGGTTACTAAGCGGTTGGTTACTGAACGGTTACACGGTTACTAAAGCCCGATTCACACTGAAGCTTCAGTTTTAAGTTTTAAGGTTTTAAGGTTTTAAGGTTTTAAGGTTTGCTGCTGTTCACACTGGAGTTTTAAGTTTTAAGTTTGAGCTACATAATGCTTTGAAAGGAGTAATTTTTGTTAAATCGCACAGGATGTGTTAAATGGAAAATATATGGAAAATTGGCATAAAAAAGGTTGTCCGGTAAAGACTATTAGTAAAGAATAATATATATATATATATATATATATATATATATATATATATATATATATATATATATATATATATATATATATATATATATATATATATATATATATATATATATATATATATATATATATATATATATATATACTCTATACTCTATAATTCTGTAAAACGAAGATTTCCGAAAAAGAATTTCTGCCTAAGATAAAAACCAAAGTGGGAACCACAGTAAATTTTTTTGACAACTTCGAAAAACCGAGACCGGGTATAAACCGATACTTTTCGACTACCGAAACCGAGACTGAGACTGGGCTAGTCTCGGGTTTTGACCCAGACCGAGAACAGGACCGAGACTTCCATCCGTACTGGACTGGCACGAAAAAGGTGCCTCTGACTTTCAAACTGTTCATTAAAGTAATAAACATAGCGCAGTCAAACCAGCTGATCAGTTTGACCACTAGAAGTGAGCACGTGAGCGCACACCACGTCTGAAATTGGCTGTTTCTTAAAACTGGTTTTAAGAGATAACATATATTCATCTCAAGTTTTAAGGTTTTAAGAAGCTTAAAACCTTAAAACTTAAAACTGTGGACGGCAGTGTGAATGCTCTGTCTTAAAACCTTAAAACCCTAAAACCTTAAAACTTAAAACCTTAAAACCTTAAAACTGCAGTGTGAACGCTCCGCCTTAAAACCTTAAAACCTTAAAACTAAAAACCTTAAAACTGCTGTGTGAACACTACTCTTAAAACTTAAAACCTTAAAACCTTAAAACTGCAGTTTTAAGGCTCAGTGTGAACCGGGCTTAAACGTCAAGAGGCAGAGGGGGGGAGGAATGACCAAGGGAAGATGCGAACCACCCATCTCTAGATCTGCAGACCAGCAAGCTACCATATGAGCTACTGGGACAATGCTGAGCTGTCAGTATAAATGCCTTTATATATATATCTTGAAGAATTATAGCTTGCACACAAATGCGTATATGAAATAACACACAGGCAAATCGCTTGCGCACGATTGTAGCCTAATTTGCATAAATCCAGCAGCCAAGCGAACATTTTTCTTAACGGGTACACGAAGTCGGAAAACGGATAGTGTAACCGGTTACACTATCCGTTTAGAGTAACCGTTTACACTATCCGTTTAGAGTAACCGGTTACACTATCCGTTTAGAGTAACCGCTTACACTATCCGTTTAGAGTAACCGGTTACAGTATCCGCGGTTACTGTGTCTTAACGTGTACACGCTGTAACCGCTAAGTAACCGCGGATAGTGACCCCTAACCGTGTACACGCTAAGCTTAGCGTGTACACAGTTACACGCGTGTACACGGTTCGTACCGTGTAACCGTGCCCAGCCCTAAAAACAAGTCATGGTACTGGTACATGCATTATACCGCCCAACCTGATTCACCCAATGCCCCCAGTTACTGCACAAGTACCGCGCCAAAACCGTTGACATAACATGCTTTCTTAACGTTAGCATATAGAAGGCCTACTCACACGAGGGCGCCATGAGCGGGCGCATTGCATGGTGTACGCCATGGCGCATGAGCGGGCGCATTCTATTTTCACACTGCCTGCTGCATTATTTCACACAATGCAGTATGCAAGTGTGGTGCGCCCGCTCTGCTCCCGCTCGTGCGCCCGCTCATGCGCTCGCTCATGCGCCATGGAGCAAAATGCGCCCTCGTGTGAATAGGCCTTTAGCCTGCACAAAAATCTATCAGCTCTCAACAATCAACCCAACACAGGGGTGGACGCGGGTCGTGGGTACCCGCGGGTTGGGTTGGGTTGGGTCGGAAAATTTGAGCCGTGGGTCGCTCCGCGGGTACCCACTTGAGGCTGCGCGGGTCGAAAAAATATTTTCCGACCCGCGTAAATTGGAACCTGAAGAAATTGTCGACAAGGGTAAGGGTCCCCCTTTGGTTTTTATAGTCCTGCCAAAAAAATTTCTGATACGTCTCCAATTGACAAAATTTGGCCTAAAAATTAGTATATTCTAAAAAATTTTTCCTGGGGGCGAACGCCCCCAGACCCCTGTTAACTATATGGCTTACCATTCCTTGTTGTTAACTTTCATGAAAGCTTATATAGGTTGTGTAATATACTGTCTGATATGAAATTCACATCTTTTGTTTTTAATTTACCTGTCGGAAAATTTTTTTGACTACGTCTCCAGTTGACCAAATTTGTCCAAAAAAAATAGAAAAAAAACTCCATTTTGTTCTGGGGGCTGCCGCCCCCAGACCCCCGCAACAGTTAGTTTATTTACTTTAAACGACCAAATTAACATTTTGTCACGTAAGCCACTTCGCCATTAAGTGTAAAAATAATTGGATTCTGGGGGCTCCGTTCCCGCAATAGTGAGTTTAAATAAGTCAGCAAGGACAAGGTACGACCCCCCCCCTTTTCAAAATCCTGGCTACACGCCCTTGTACAATGTACGTTATGGTTACAGAATGGTGGGTCAAGGTGGGTCGCGGGTCGGGTTTTACGGCGCGGGTTGGGTCGCGGGTTACCCACGAGTGTCGAGCCGTGGGTTGGGTTGGGTCGCGGGTTGGGTCGCGGGTCGAAAATTTCGACCCGCGTCCACCCCTGACCCAACAATGCTTGCGAATAAGCAAACACAGCAGCATTTTTTAGGGTGGGTATATACACATTTGACTAAAGGTAATCCTGCATAGACTCCAGCACAGTTTATTTAATGTATTTAATGTATTTATTTAATGTATTTTGATAAGTGATAAATAAGCAAATCAGGGTAACCTGGGCCATTCTCGACCCACCCGTAGACAACACGTCAAACACTCCATTTTCAGCCTGCTATTTCAGGCATATGCTGTGGGTGATCCTTTCGGAGAGTTTTTTGTCAGAAAGTGTTTCCCGGGGGCTGATTTGGATTGCACATCGGTTTCAAGTTACCACTAGATTAAGCATAACAACTTAGGATTGGGATTAGCTAGGAACTCTATTCTCTATACATAACCCACCTGCGCCACACAACACCAGAATCCGCGCAACAACAGCCAGATAGGTCAGGTATTGCATAACTTTTCCAACATATCTACATGCTACGATTTCAAATTGGTTAATCCGATGTGTAAGAAGTGTAATTAATTGAACGCAGTGAACCACATTGCAATGAACATAACAAGAAATAGCCTAATCAAAGAAGACTCATTTGGGCATAACTCTGTCTCACAGCTGAGTGGGGGAGATTTAGCATCGATAAAAAGCAGTCGTCTATCACTTTTAAATGTGCAAAAGTTATTGATTGCTGGAGATATATTTTGAGGGAACTATGTTGAGCAACAAGGCAGCGTGCAGAATACCTATTTTTTGCCCAGAGTCGAGTTTTGCAGTGGTTTTCCTTATTCCAGACGAAAGTTTGGCAAGCGTAACATTTTTGCAAATTGCTGGCTGCTGGAAAAACGGCTTCTCTGCTTTCTGAACGAAGCCAGTTGCATTGGTGTGTGTAATGATTGATGAAAAGCAAAAAACTAGCTTGCTAATGGCAAATTAATTGTAAAACATTATCAAAACCTGTCCAGCTAATGTTTATTATTGTTTGTACTTTAATGTATTGAATAAATTTTTTGTTTGTTTTTTGCTGTTGGGCTGCTGACTTTTTGAGAACAGCAACCCGGGAGATATTTACCATGTTTTTTGAGCGCCCTACTATAATCCCCCTCGAGCCACCCCCACATTGCTGTGGTCTCTCTGTACACAGCCATTCCTTCTTAGCTTGATATCTTTTAATTTGATTCGTGTTTTTTATAGTTTATACACTTGTTTTCACATTTAGGATATGGCATAGCCTATAGATAGACTCAAAAACGCTAATGTATGTATATACATACATATACAATGAAAAGAATGACATAGTTTCTTGCAATTTTATTAATTTACTTTATTATTCGACGCATACGGTTCGAGGGAGAATGAAAGGAATCCTCTTCATAAATGAAACCCGTCATAAATCCTGGCCTTGGGGAGTGGCTATAGGATGATTATAGTAGGGCTATAAATAGAGTTTATATATATCACGAATTGCTGTTATATATATACGCTGCCCTTCTCAAAAAGACAGCCGCCCAACTCTACAATCCATCAAAGACTATACTCCATACATAAACGTTCACTCAACAGATTTATTAGCTTTACTTTAGTTTACTTTAACAAGCTATTTTCTTTCTTCTAGCCAGTATTTTCCTCCCCCAACCTCTGGCTTCGTTCAGAAAGCAGAGAAGCCGTTTTTCCAGCAGCCAGCAATTTGCAAAAATGTTACGCTTGCCAAACTTTCGTCTGGAATAAGGAAAACCACTGCAAAACTCGACTCTGGGCAAAAAATAGGTATTCTGCACGCTGCCTTGTTCTCAACACATAGTTTCCTCAAAAATATATCTCCAGCAATCAATAACTTTTGCACATTTAAAAGTGATAGACGACTGCTTTTTATCGATGCTAAATCTCCCCCACTCAGCTGTGAGACAGAGTTATGCCCAAATGAGTCTTCTTTGATTAGGCTATTTCTTGTTATGTTCATTGCAATGTGGTTCACTGCGTTCAATTAATTACACTTCTTACACATCGGATTAACCAATTTGAAATCGTAGCATGTAGATATGTTGGAAAAGTTATGCAATACCTGACCTATGTGGCTGTTGTTGCGCGGATTCTGGTGTTGTGTGGCGCAGGTGGGTTATATATAGAGAATAAGAGTTCCTAGCTAATCCCAATCCTAAGTTGTTATGCTTAATCTAGTGGTAACTTGAAACCGATGTGCAATCCAAATCAGCCCCCGGGAAACACTTTCTGACAAAAAACTCTCCGAAAGGATCACCCACAGCATATGCCTGAAATAGCAGGCTGAAAATGGAGTGTTTTGACGTGTTGTCTACGGGTGGGTAGAGAAAGTGGCCCAGGTTACCCTGATTTGCTTATTTATCACTTATCAAAATACATTAAATAAATACATTAAATACATTAAATAAACTGTGCTGGAGTCTATGCAGGATTACCTTTACTCAAATGTGTATATACCCACCCTAAAAAATGCTGCTGTGTTTGCTTATTCGCAAGCATTGTTGGGGTGAGGGGTGGACGCGGTAGAAATTTTCGACCCGCGACCCTACGACCCAACCCAACCAGCTCGACCGCTGGTCGGTAACCCGCGACCCAACCCCGCCGTAAAACCCGACCCGCGACCCACCTTGACCCACCATTCTGTAACCATAACGTACATTGTACAAGGGCGTGTAGCCAGGATTTTGAAAAGGGGGGGGGGTCGTACCTTGTCCTTTCTAACTATTAAACTTCATATTGCGGGAACGAGCCCCCAGAATCCAATTATTTTTACACTTAATGGCGAAGTGGCTTACATAAAAATGTTAATTTGGTCGTTTAAAGTAAATAAACTAACTGTTGCGGGGGTCTGGGGGCGGCAGCCCGCCAGAACAAAATGGAGTTTTTTTCTATTTTTTGGACAAATTTGGTCAAGTGGAGACGTAGTCAAAAAAATTTTCCGACAGGTAAATTAAAAACAAAAGATGTGCAAATTTCAAATCAGACGGACTATTACACAACCTATAAGCTTTCATGAAAGTTAACAACAAGGAATGGTAAGCCATATAGTTAACGGGGTCTGGGGGCGTTCGCCCCCAAAAAAATTTTTTAGAATATACTAATTTTTAGGCCAAATTTTGTCAATTGGAGACGTATCAGAAATTTTTTTGGCAGGACTATAAAAACCAAAGGGGGACCCTTACCCTTGTCGACAATTTCTTCAGGTTCCAATTTACGCGGGTCGGAAAATATTTTTTCGCCCCGCGCAGCCTCAAGTGGGTACCCGCGGAGCGACCCACGGCTCAAATTTTCCGACCCACCCCACCCCACCCCGCGGGTACCCACGACCCGCGTCCACCCCTGTGTTGGGTTGATTGTTGAGAGCTGATAGATTTTTGTGCTAGGCTCAAGGCCTCCTCACACGAGGGCGCATTTTGCTCCATGGCGCATGAGCGAGCGCATGAGCGGGCGCACGAGCGGGAGCAGAGCGGGCGCACCACACTTGCATACTGCATTGTGTGAAATAATGCAGCAGGCAGTGTGAAAATAGAATGCGCCCGCTCATGCGCCATGGCGTACACCATGCAATGCGCCCGCTCATGGCGCCCTCGTGTGAGTAGGCCTTCTATATGCTAACGTTAAGAAAGCATGTTATGTCAACGGTTTTGGCGCGGTACTTGTGCAGTAACTGGGGGCATTGGGTGAATCAGGTTGGGCGGTATAATGCATGTACCAGTACCATGACTTGTTTTTAGGGCTGGGCACGGTTACACGGTACGAACCGTGTACACGCGTGTAACCGTGTACACGCTAAGCTTAGCGTGTACACGGTTAGGGGTCACTATCCGCGGTTACTTAGCGGTTACAGCGTGTACACGTTAAGACACAGTAACCGCGGATACTGATCGGTAACTTCTAACGGATAGTGTAAGCGGTTACTCTTAAAACGGATAGTGTAACCGGTTACGGAACGGATAGTGTAAACGGTTACTCTAAACGGATAGTGTAACCGGTTACACTATCCGTTTTCCGACTTCGTGTACCCGTTAAGAAAAAATGTTCGCTTGGCTGCTGGATTTATGCAAATTAGGCTACAATTCGTGCGCAAGCGATTTGCCTGTGTGTTATTTCATATACGCATTTGTGTGCAAGCTATAATTCTTCAAGATATATATATAAAGGCATTTATACTGACAGCTCAGCATTGTCCCAGTAGCTCATATGGTAGCTTGCTGGTCTGCAGATCTAGAGATGGGTGGTTCGCATCTTCCCTTGGTAATTCCTCCCCCCTCTGCCTCTCTGACGTTTAAGCCCGGTTCAAAATGAGCCTTAAAACTGCAGTTTTAAGGTTTTAAGGTTTTAAGTTTTAAGAGTAGTGTTCACACAGCAGTTTTAAGGTTTTTCAGTTTTAAGGTTTTAAGGTTTTAAGGCGGAGCGTTCACACTGCAGTATTAAGGATTTAAGGTTTTAAGTTTTAAGGTATTAGTGTTTTAAGGTTTTAAGACAGAGCAATAACACTGCCGTCCACAGTTTTAAGTTTTAATTTTTTAAACTTCTTAAAAACTTAAAAATAGAGAAGAATATATAATATCTCTTAAAACCAGTTTTAAGAAACAGCCAATTACAGACGTGGTGTGCGCTCACGTGCTCACTTCTAGTGGTCAATCTGCTCAGCTGGTTTGACTGCGCTATGTTTATTACTTTAATGAACAGTTTGAAAGTCAGAGGCACCTTTTTCGTGCCAGTCCAGTACGGATGGGAGTCTCTGGTCCTGTTCTCGGTCTGGGGTCAAACCCGAGACTAGCCCAGTCTCAGTCTCGGTTTCGAGTAGTCGAAAAGTATCGGTTTATACCCGGTCTCCGGTTTTTCGAAGTTGTCAAAAAAATTTACTGTGGTTCCCACTTTGGTTTTTATCTCAGGCAGAAATTCTTTTTCGGAAATCTTCGTTTTTACGAATTATAGAGTATAGAGTATATATATATATATATATATATATATATATATATATATATATATATATATATATATATATATATATATATATATATATATATATATATATATATATATATATATATATATATATATATTATTCTTTACTAATAGTCTTTACCGGACAACCTTTTTTTATGCCAATTTTCCATATATATTTTCCATTTAACACATCCTGTGCGATTTAACAAAAATTACTCCTTTCAAAGCATTATGTAGTTCAAACTTAAAACTTAAAACTCCAGTGTGAACAGCAGCAAACCTTAAAACCTTAAAACCTTAAAACCTTAAAACTTAAAACTGAAGCTTCAGTGTGAATCGGGCTTTAGTAACCGTGTAACCGTTCAGTAACCAACCGCTTAGTAACCGTGTAACCGTTTAGTAACCGTGTAACCGTTTAGTAACCGTGTAACCGTTAGTAACTGTGTAACCGTTTACACTGTTAGTATCCGCGTAAACGGCTACACGGATACTTAGCGTGTAAACGGTTACACGGTTACACGGATAATTAGCGTGTACACGCGGATAATTGCAGTAACCGTTAGTTAGCGTGTACACGCGGTTACTAGCCTTCGAAACTAACCGTGTACACGGATAGTGATTTTGTAACCGTGCCCAGCCCTACTTGTTTTATTTAATTCAGTGTTATACCCATTCATTAACTTGGGCCTAAACTTAATTAATATATACACTCCGTCTAAAGGAGCGGTGAACTAAGCCTGTTAGACCATTTCTTTGGTGTTACGTGGCCCTACACAAGAGATTTAGGAATGGGATTTTATTGCCTGGTTTAGGAGGACCAACCTCTCAATACAGTGCCCGTATCTTAGGGGTTAACATTAAACAGACAGTGATAGGTATTATCCCAGTGCACCTCTATACATAGTCTATATATAAACCATATTTCTGCAGTAGAATAAGTGATACAGGGACAGAGTCAGGGAAAGCATTAGTGTGTTGTGTTTTGTTGCAGCCCTAAAGTGGAGCGCGAGCGACCGAGACCAGCTGCTGTTGATCGAGTCCGGCGTGGTGAGTGCGGACTGCGACGGCGTGCTGCGGGCGTGCCAGGACAACGGGGCTTGCAAACGGCTATGGAAGTACTTCCCGGCAACAGTGCAGAGTACACCGGGGGCGATGTGTCATGGACCAGGGGGTGAGTCTCTATTGTGTCTTTTGAAACTAAGCCGCTAACAGAAACTTTGAATAACACAGCACAGGGCACAGTCAGACAGAATAACTAGAGTGTGAGCAGAACGATAGAAGACAACTGTAAAAAATGCACAAGGGCGAGGCGGTTTTTTGGTGCTCTTGCCACTACATAGCTCCCTGTCGTGAGGCCAACCAGTGTCATACTCGTCCTTAAAGACACATGGACAAACAAATGCACAAATTCTGGTGAGTCACACCTGGCCTTGTACATAGGTAGACGGACAAGGACTGTTAGCAGTTGTGTGTTTTAGTCGGGGTTGCTACGAGGCGTTCGACTACCTGCAGCGCACGCCCCTGGCCCGCTGCACCTGCTCCGAGGACCACAGCGCGCACAGCCACCACTGCCACCACATCCAGGTCCTGGTCCAGCACAACCATTGCATAGGTATATACACTGTGAATTTTTACACAACAGCCCCCTTTGGTTTTCATCGCCCGGCAATAAAAAATTTCGATACGTCTGAAATTGACCAAATTTGGCCTAAAAATAAAAAATCTCCAATTTTTTCTGGAGGCTGGCGCCCCTTTGAGACCCCTGCAACCTTGGCTTAGTGTTCTTGGTGTTTGAGCTGAAATTTTCGCTTTGATGTTTGCGGTCTGCCAAAAGTAGTGTATGTTCGGAGATTAAGTGCTGCAATGTGCAAATTTTTGTCTTATAATTGCAAACAAGTCATGATGTTGATCGCGTCGGATCGAATCAATCCTTAATTCCCGATCCGATCCAGATGCTTGAATGGCGATCCGATCCGATCCGGATGCTTGAATGGCGATCCGATCCGATCCGGATGCTTGAATGGCGATCCGATCCGATGCAGGCCGGAACGGCCGATCCGATCCGATCCGCCGATCCGATCTGATTCAAAATTGCATACCCTAAATGAACGGCGAACGCTAACAAAAATCTTTCAGAAATATTGTTACTTATAATATTAAGTGTATATATATATATATAAATATATATATATATATATATATATATATATATATATATATATATATATATATATATATATATATATATATATATATATATATATATATATATATATATATATATATATATATATATATATATTGTTAAAAACAAATTAACTCAGCTTGTACATGATGATGGCATATTTGCAATGTGAGCTAGTTCGACAGTCCCACGACCTAAAATTTTTCATAAAACTGGAAAATGGAAATGTTTTCAAAATTTTGGGTCACTGCTAAAAACTTTTATGCCCGGGGCTGAAAGACGGTTAAGGCTTGATTGTAAAGGCATAAAGTCTTGAGAAAATGAGGTGCGTTGTAAAATGACGAATTGCGGGTTAACTTATTACTGACTGCGACTGAACCAAATAATGACAAACTAAATTTCCAAAAAAATTATTACCTGCACTTTCATTTGCATTTTTAGGTCAGCCTATAGGATGAAACCGGTATAAAACCGGTCCCAGCATTTAGAACAAAGTTAGGCCTACGACAGGTTTTTTGGGTTTCCCGTGAATACGTAAATACAGTCTATGAGCTACATGACGATATATGAAAATGCGGGTTTTTCCCCGCCTGCTATAAATGACAAATTGAAGCCTCAACCCTCTGATAGTTTAAAGACTGAGACAAAACCTTTCAGTAACTTTTTAGGATTTGTAGCAGAACTTGAATCGTGGCCTATGCGTTCTAGCCAATCTGTTTTATTTCAGAACTCCTCTTCAGCCATCCAAGCCATGGAATCGACGGGGACACAGCCAAAACGGCATCATTCACTTCTGTCAAGCAGCCGATGACGACCGCAACATTAGACCCTAATGACATTCGAGCGACACACGATTACGGTCAAATACCGACCTATTCAGAGTCGAAACTAACATACGGTACCTATAGAACCACGCCAGAGCCAGAGCGAAGATATAGCCACGACTACCCACAATACGTAACTGAACGAAGTAGATGACATAT
>JASANF010017095.1:0-18804 GCA_030248245.1 Trissonchulus sp. WLG1_4
AACCGCGACTTGGCCTGCAGGCAAGTTAGAGCCTGAAGCCGTAAGGCGAACTTTTGTCTCTTTGTTTGTAATACTTGCGTAGACATCGCCTAATTGTTCAGTTAGAAGAACCCGTTTAATGCAGGTAAAGTCAATATATTCTCTAGCGTCCAATTTCAAGGAAATTCCTTTCAGTTTGAGCTCAGTTTTATTAGCCATGGTCGCATAAGCGTAGGACTTGCTCCCTGTCGAAACGAATCTAGTAATTTTATCCCGGCCGTCTCATCCTTCCATTGACCAAGTTGGCCGCCTTCTTAGTGGGTTATATAGGCCAGGTTTGTGAAGGAACATGATGCTGTCTGAAACAACACAGGCAGCGTATGCTAAAAGCAATGCTTTTATATGCGTCAAAACATTGCTTTTATTAGCTACGTTACCTGCGTACTGACCTGTATCGTGATAGCAGACACGGCGTTGTAGCATTTGTAGCTCGCGTCCTAGGACTCGTCTGGCATGGGCGGTCACGAAGGATGCACAGATTAGGAGAGAAATGGGTGGGCCATTTGTAGTGATTCAGGGTCGTCGACACAGGTGCATAACAACATCGAATCGTTGATGAGGTTGAGGGTAAGAATCTGTGTCGTATTACTTCGAATAAGGGCGTGGAGACGGCTGGGCTCGGTAATATACACAGTCTTGGTCTTATCGTCAGATTGAGCCATTTTGCCCCTGAAATAAAAATTGCATCATTGACCTATCTACCTACCTAAGTTTGTATTTGTAACCACTTAAAAGTTTACTTAAGACATTTAGAAATAGTTTCAACACGCACGTTTAGTATCATAGTATAGGAATAAAGTTAGATATAATGTGTCTTCATAATGTTCCACTAAAATTACCATAAACTGTTTGCTTGAAGCTTGGCAATCGATCTGCGCCCCGAGTTGTATTGTATGTTGTCTGGATCCAGAACGATGCCTTGCGATTTGCAGTCGGAAATGTACTGCTGTTGCCGTGCTTGACAGGTTTGGCACTGATCACATTTAGTGGCGCAGACTTGTGGAGGGCAATGGGTTCAGGGGGGTACCCTGTAATATTAAAATTAAGGTTTCAGCAGTTTACAGATTTAGCATCTGTAGATAAAATAGCTCGAAAAGTGTTCAAATGTCTACTTATAGAATTCTCAAACTTAATGAATAAGCAATTTCAAACTGTTTACAATAAAAGTTGAAATTCAGCTAAGTTGTAACTACCTGATGCCTCAATTTTTTGCTGCATAACGTCATCAATGTATTTCGTGAACAGTTTGTTTGTTGAATTGTACTTCCAGCACTCGTAGATGTTGCGCACTCTGTAGCCCAGGTTAAGTGCGTCTTTGAGCTCACATGACGTCCAGACACCGTTAAGACATCGCTCATCATCTGCGTGTTGACAGGATGTCTGTGATTTTTCAGACGCGCACTTGTAGCATAGCGGAAATATCAGTTTCCCCTCAATTCTAAAGAAATAATGAGTGACTATAGACTGTATACTTTTGACTATGGTTTACTAATATTGTAACGAACGGATAAGTTGCGCTAAATTTGAAATTAATTGAAATAAAAACTTTAGATTTATTTTATACAAAATTCCGTGTACAAAAATTGAACTTTGAGATTAAAATTTTTTAAAACCAACTGATATCTAATAATAATAGAACAGTATGTAACTATATATAGTTATAGATATAGGTAGAAAACTAACTTTACAGGTAGTACAGGAAATAGGAGATTTTTCGGGGGGTATACGCTGGCTTTGATGATTCCAAAAAAACGGTCGCACATTGACGCAGTGAAAGCAGCACCTTGTGGAATATCTTTGGGCAGAATGACTTTTGGATGCCCTTTTGGGTATTCGAACGTGCCCCCTTTTAAATCTATGCCTTTCATAACGTAAGGATATAAGCTGGTAACGTCCATGTACATAATAGACCACCCCAACTCAATTTGTTTCTCCGTAAGTTCGACCAACAGACGACTAGGAGATGTTCGACCTCCGTATAATGCGGAGCGAGGCCTTATTGGGTCCTTGTAAAAAAGCCAAAATTTATCACTTTTCCAAAAGTCTGAAAAGTTTTGATCGTTTTTCAGCATCTCTTTAATCTCATGTTCCCACACTAGCTCCACACTATACCCACAATCCTCGATTGTCTTGTGCTTTTTTAAGGTGTCAATGTACACATCTTGGTGGGGGCGGCGAATGTGGGGGTGGAGGGCCATTTGATTGGGGTAACATTTTGGGCACCTAAACAAAATACACATCTGCGTACGCTATTTCTAGTAGTTTTTTGTGAAGAGCCCGCACAAATTGACTTAGCTAAATCATTTTCTTTTAGTTTATCTACCAAACAAATTTCTTACATGCAACACACATTTTGACATGTACACGGGCTGTTTCACAAAAAACTTACGAGTGGAAGTAGCAGCCAAGAACGCTGATAACTTTGTTTTCGGCTTGCACTAGACCATCGACAGGTAGACCAGCAATGACGATCTCACGATTTGCGTTTCCAGCATGTGTTACGCGAACATTGTGTAAAATTTCGTAGTACTCCAAGTACTTTATAGCTGTCAAAGAGTTGTACTTTTTAGGGTCTGAATACCCTCGCGGAGGTGTTAATGCGATAGTGTTTTGCGGCATTTTGTAGGCGCGATATATAAGTGAACACATGTGTGATAGTGTGACTGCGTGAACTAATGGATCGATTCGGGATTTTGATAGACATATTTGTCGAAAAGCGGCTAGAGATTTACGCAAAATCGTCACATCACTGGAACAGTACCTAAAACACACCAAAATCTTAATGTACTTAGGTTCGAGCATCAACAAGCTTTCGTACCTTTTGTGTTGAATGTGAGCAAATCTTACGCGATAGCTTGTTGTTTGAAGTTGAATGTCACACTCTGCTGGCGTTGGTGCCACTCTAGGAACTTTTGTTTATCTTCCAGTTTTCGAAAACTTCGGACGTCATAAAACTGCTTGTCGGGCCAAGGTCCGTTGTACTCCCAGTTGGCAGGGTCATTGGCGAATCGGTACGGAAAGAACCCCTGAAAATACATTAATCAGTCATTTATTGTTTCAGGTCAGAAAGCTGGTCTACGATCGAAATGGTCCTGCTCGTGGTCGTGATTGCGTTGCTGGTAAGTTTAGTTTTCTCACCTTTGAGGTCTCGCTTATTGCGAACATGTCAGGCAGCTTGGCGAGTGCACAAGGCAGAAACAGAAATGAATCTTTGAATTTGATAGGTCCCATTTCCATTAAAATTATTTGGGTGCCATTGGACAAAATTGTGGGGGTGAGACCGCGGGAAGCAAATTCTTTTAGTATAAACCAGTGATCAAATTTTCCTCCATTATGTGCAAAAATTAGCTCAGGTCTAACTTTTAAAATCCAGTCACAAAATTCCTGTAGCGAGTTTATCCCCCAAAATGTGCGTTCCCCCGTTGGACAGTTTTCACATGCATTATTGTTAGTTTCCAAATCATTGTGCGTACAAGTTGTCTGGCATACAATCAAATATACACGTAGGATGTTATCAGGACCTGTGTATGTTTCTACATCGTAGAAAACACACTTGTAGTTTTTTGACTCGTCTAATTTATGCTTTGGCGGCTGCACAAAACACAAATGGCCGTAACACACAATCTTTGAGCAATTGGTACACTTTTTCACGCCACACAAATGACTTTTGTCACCTTCTTCCCTTTGTACACGTTTTCGACAAAATTTGCATTTCATAAATTGATTGCAAATACCATTGCTCAAGTGATTGTTAAAGCAGGCCTGGTTCTTAAGCGTAACATTGCAATCAGAGCAAGTAATAGGGTCCGCTGGCTCAAGCATACATTCTCGCGATTTGCAGTTGGTGCAAGTAGATACACAGCTATGACGATGTACGTACACAAGTCCGCAGTCCTGACACATTTTTCGCTTGCACAGAAACTTGGTTATACTCGTAATTAATCGAAAGTGTTCGTCATGGAGGTACAGATATACTTTTCAGAGCTCATAGGGCCTGA
Organism: Trissonchulus sp. WLG1_4; assembly: GCA_030248245.1. Taxonomy (NCBI): domain Eukaryota; kingdom Metazoa; phylum Nematoda; class Enoplea; order Enoplida; family Ironidae; genus Trissonchulus; species Trissonchulus sp. WLG1_4. The sequence goes on from JASANF010017095.1 coordinate 4,038, forward strand.
GAACGTAACACTGTTTCCAGCAGCGGCTTCAACTATCAAAAGCTGCATACCGTGTTGTCGAAGTAGATACTCAGACGCAGCTTGCCATTCTGGGGGGCCGGCTTTAGTACGTAAACTTATACCAATCTGCTCAGCTAATGTGCGAGCCTTTTGCTTTAGCAGCATATTCTCCCCAGGATGTTTCCACCAGCGACATTTTGATAGTGGCTGAGTACTATGTTTTCGAAAAAGGGCAGCCGCTATACAAAGTAGAAAACAACAGGACCCCGAGTTTTTGGGGCCCCCGAAAGACGGTTTCGAAGGAAAGACCCTTTCTCGGGCTGAACGAGGGTGGGGTTTTACCTCCCCCCCCAGGAGAGATAATTACCCCTTCCCCGCGTATGCGCACACACAACCTACCCCCAAATCCTCCGTTCCCTCCCGTTGGGCCCTTCTTTTTTTTGTAAATTTGTGTCGGGGGGAACTCAGTCCCCGGCATTAGGGGAGTATTGACAGGAAAGCTCAGGCTGTCAGACAGTACACATGCCTGTACGAAACAGGTCTTATCTGGCAACGTAGTAGTTGTTATTTCCTCAAAAATGGACCTCATTACTTCTAGCAAATGGCCTTTTTTTGACATTTCAATACCTTGTTCAGACATCTGAACACGTATCTCTCGTTCGTCTACGCCAAAACGTTTGTTATGACGCCATTTATCGTGCAAGACATCGTAATACTGAGCAGTTTGCAAGGCAGAGTTCGATTCTGACGTTGCTGGTTCAGTGCCCACAACAGAGGTTGATGGAATATCAGAAGATGAAGACTGACCTGTATTCGCGGTTAGAGGTTGATTACCGTGAATGCGCGAGATGTGGCGTTTGACTGCGTAGGTGTAGTGTGAGCTGAACGAACAGTAGGGGCAGGGATAGGAGGGTCTTTCGCTGTGAACGCGGCGGATGTGTCGTTTTAGCCGATCGTAGGAATCGAACAGCTTGTCACATTCCGGGCACTTGAAGTGTCTGAAACAAAAAGGTATATACAAGTCATGTGTCATTTTTAGGTGTCCAAGGCTGCTTGCGAGTGTCACTGTCTGGGTGACCAAATGGTTTGCCGGGGGCCCAGCGTGCTGACGGTGTGCTCAACTGCGCGCAGCTTAATTGTGGTCGGCTCTGAAGTCTGTGCGCCAAATGGTTTCGACATGCTGCCAAGTTTGGAATCGGTCAACGCGGTGGATGATCCGATGTTCTGCTCATGTCTTCGCGAAGAAGACTTTTGTCACTACAGTGTCAGTGGCTGTGGCCACAAAGTTGGCAAAGTCTGGTGAGAATTTTAAAATTGTCGAAATTTTAGGTGTGTACCAATGTCTACGTACGTGATACCTAGCAAATTAGGTTAAAATAAAAGAATATATATAAAATGGTTAAAATGGAGCTAAAATTTCTGAGATCTGATTAGGTTTAAAACATGAAAAAATTTATAAAATTGGTAAAATGGAGCTAAAATCTCCGAGATTTGTCAAAAGTACAACTAAAATATTGGTAAAATGGTGAAATTTTTGACCGTAGTCTTTTTAGGTTTTACTCAACAAGTAATAGCGCCTCAAAACTTAATTTTAGCCAAAAAGACGAAAACGTTGACTCGGGCTCGGTGGTAGGCAGCGTAATCGGTGTTGTGGCTGTAGTGGTGATCGTGGCGCTTTGCGTTTGGCGTATCGTCGTGGTGCGGAAAAAACGACAGCGCTTGCAGGAGGAGATGCGCAGACAGGAGCGGTGAGAAACACTACTGTGAAATTTGTGTGGTGATTATTTTTCAGCTGACAAAATAGAAACTCGTGTAAGCAGGTATTGATTTTGACAATCTCAATGTATACAAAAATGATTGAAATTTTGAGCTAATACTTGTTAAATATCTGGTTGAAAAATTTGGCTAGTACATCTGGAAAAATTGTGGTAAAAATTGTAGCCCGCACGCAGTCTTACAGATTTTTAAATTGGTTTTAGGCGAGCCAGGCAAGTGGAACGCCGTGAGGCGGCGCGTCGGCGTCCGCCAAGATATAATTTAAGATCTGGTTTTGTTTAGCTTGCGACGACAGTGGCGAGCACGATTCGAGAGGGCGTCCCCTCGTCATCACCCTATGGAGCCGGTCGGCTCACCAGTGTAAAGTGTGCACGGCATGCTTTTGTGTGCGTGATGTTTTTTAATGTTCGGGTATTTTGTTTTCTTTCTGTAGTCTAACTTTTATCATAATTTTAGCTCCATTTTACCCATTACAATTTTCATCTTCTTGAGAGAGTTTTGACAGATTAGACACGTACATTTTAAATTTTTAAACATGTAAATTTTATTTCTAGTTTTAAAAAGTTTCCTATCGTCAATAACTTTTTAGATTCTTTAAAATAAGAGCATAAGCCTAAAGGCATGTTTTGACAACATAGTTTTCAATTAAACAAATTAAAAATTTGGGAGTACTAAACATGTATAGGAGCATGTACATATTAGTATGCTATGTTTGAGAGTCTGTGCAAGTTTATTGATTCGTAAAAGTTGTTTTGAAACCTTTTCAAACTCTAAAAATTCACTAAATAAGCGCAGACTTGCAGAAAAAACCTGCAGAACGGCATTTTGACAAGTCACAATACAATTTTAAAAACATGAATTAGAGGGTTTTGACGAGGTTAGCTTGGTCAAGTTGCCATTCTACCCGTGTATCATATGCTTAATTTTGTGCTTTACAGTATTGCTCAAAGTTTCACTTATGCTTTTTATGGATAGAATTTTAGTTAAAAAGCAAAAGTGAAACTCCTGTTGATGTACAGATTTTACTGTATATACTATTACATTTTATCAAATTTTTATTTTGGTTGTCAAACTAAAAGTTGTTTCTGAAAGGCACAGACAAAAATGATTTTGAGAAAACGTCAAATTTAGGCTCAGCAAAACAAAAAACTAAAATTTTAGTAAGACAACCAACCTTTCAAAGTCTTATTTTAAGCATAATTATTTTCCATTTTGATGCTCATTTATATACTGTTTTAATAAAATATTTTAAACTTAGCTTTGGTTATAGTTTTCCGGATGTTCTTCTTGGCGTGGTGTTCCTGGCAGCTGTGGTGGTGGCTCATTGGAATCGTCCATAGTTGTAAGACTGGTCAGGTCTTTAAGAAGGCCAGGGCTAGAGGTCTAAGGACTGACTGATAGTTATAGGTGGGTGTAATGACTGTGGTGAATGATGGATGTAACAGCTGAATATAAACAGTTGGACTGAGCACGTTGAGTCTTGAGCTCTGCAACCGACCGCTCTGGTCAAAAGTTGCTTAAAAATGGTGAAAGTTTACTGAACGTAGGTCTCAAGTCGATTTTCAGACCAATGAAAATTGACTAGGGACATAGATCTCGCCAATCAAAACATGGTCAGGCCGTGTCTTGACCAGTCAGAAAGTTAGGCGGATCTTAGATTTTAGCCAATCAGAAGTTGGGGCAGTGTCTAGACACTTTGAACTTTTGGCCCACAGATTAGTGCTATTTAACCTTTTGACCGCGATCTTATCACTGTTTTGCGGAAATTTTATCCTCAATAATGATTAATTTTCTTAGGACTTTTTATCGTCTTAGTGGTCGTTTCTGCCAGACACCATAGATAAGGTATTAAAAGGTTAGATAAGTAGACAACGCGAACTTTTGACCGTTTCACTAGACAGCTACGTGTAATTGAAGGGGGAGTAAACTGTGCAATCGCAAAATCATAGTGTACTAGCAGTAAAAATTGTATAACGTAGTACTATGATTAATATTATTGTTTGGTTACTTACGTACATATACATTGCATTTAATTTTGCACTGATTTTTACACTATCCGAGCATCAGAAATAGTGTTACTCTTGACCCCCTCTACCGCAGGTGTAGGTTATGGGTATTCACCAAGATTAATTATGCAGGCAGTAAAGTTTTAACAGTCTGGCTGAAACAGATTAAGTACCTAATTCCCGTACGTAATTCCCGTTTCAAAATTGCATCTACTACCGTAACCCACAGGTTGCACCGGCTAGGCTAACGTAGCTACGTACGATAAGCTTAGGTTGCACCGGCTAATACATTAATACACACGTTTACCTATATACAGTACACATGGTTGCACCGGGTCGCACCGGCCTAATACACATATTTACGTATATATACAACCCCAATCTCGGTGCACCTACATACACTAAGCGTCACCGTCACTATCGGGGTACCTATTCATCACTTGTGCCTGTGCTTGTGCTTGTGCTTGTGCTTGTGCAAGTGCCAGTGTGAATCCGGCCTCACTATTCCAGAGGAAATATTAAACGCGGCCATTATCTGTGGATAGCAGCCACTATCCGTGGATAAAATCATTTTTTTAAATCAACCGAAACTGATCTAATATTACTAGTCGAAACTTAATCACGATCGTGGTATCAACTTCGACAAAAATAGTTATCCAAAGCCGTTTGATGTACCTAATTTTGTGCATTATTCATTGGTCGCATGATTTTATTGAATGATTTTATTATATACATAGCTGCTATCAACTTTCTTTTTCTTATTCAGTTTAAAAAAGAAATATCCATTTCACTTTGATGATAAGTAAAGATGGTTAAGTATCACGTATGTTGCAAAAACTAACTGATGCCGTCAGGCTTATCTATTTTCAGCATTTCAGAGAATGGGTTAGTATCATTTAATAAACTCAAAGTACTAACACAAGAAACTGCATATATAATAACAAGAGTGCATAATGACAAGAGTATGACACTGGCCACGTTTGTGGCCTAGCAGCGCGGACATGCTGCGACCATTATCTCCCGAAAAAGGCCACAACTGTGGGGGGGTACCCCCCTACACGAATGAAGGCATAGCCCTCAACTGTGGGGGGGGACCCCCCCCACGAATCAGACCATAGGTCTCAAACGTGGGGGGGAACCCCCCCCACAAATGAGGGTATACCCTCAAATGTGGGGGGGACCCCCCCCCACGTTTGGTGCAACCTAAAAAATGCCCCGGAGACGCCCCGCCGCCACTTTTTGAGGTAAAATGTTGTTCCTAGGGGTATTTTGAGGTGTAGAACACGAATCCGGGGTCCATTTTTGCCTAGAACCCTCGTGGACCCCGAAAAGCCCCCCCTCCCCAGGGTACCATGCCTCAGGGGGGTAAAGGGGTCAAATTTTCGAAACTGAGATTTTGCTGTTTCTCGGGGTAATTTGAGCCCCTGAAGAAGAATCTGAGGTCTATTTTTGCCTAGGACCCTCCTGGGGCCCCCTGTGACCCCCTCAGGGTACCCCCTTTAGGAGGTCCTAAGGCGTGAAATTTTTGAAACTGAGATTTTGGTAGTGTTAGGTGTAGTATGATCCGCGGGACACGAACTTTAGAGTCCATTTTTGCCTCGCACCGTGTTGGACTTTACTACGGCGGCTACAACAAGGGGTTGTGTGCCAATAGAGTATCTTTTGCTGAGAATGGAGGGTCCACTGCTTATTCATCCATTCAGAATATTCAGGACCATAAAAAACCTTAGAATGCGCTTTTCACCAAAAAACTGGTAAAAAATTTTCTACTGTAAGAATTGTACGTAACTACATAGGTACATATCTGTACCAAAGCCTCGTAAAAATCTGCTGCCTCGAGGGTGTAGCGAATAGTAGTATGGAAAAGAAAGCCGCCTGCCATATTTGAGTCCAAGAGGATCCCAGACGGAAGTGGACTCCGGATTCGTGTTCAGGGGCCAAAATAACACTTAAACATGAAAAATTTCAATTTTTGAAAAAATGACCCCAAGTTGATACTGTAGCCTGTGGGGGTCAACTGGGTTCGCGGTGACAAAAATGAGCCCCAGTTTCGAGTTCAGCACCTCAAAATACCCCTAGGAACAAAATTTTACCTCAATAAGTGGCGGCGGGGCGTCTCCGGGGCAATTTTTAGGTTGCACCAAACGTGGGGGGGGGTCCCCCCCACATTTGAGGGTATACCCTCATTTGTGGGGGGGGGTCCCCCCCCACGTTTGAGACCTATGGTCTGATTCGTGGGGGGGGTCCCCCCCCACAGTTGAGGGCTATGCCTTCATTCGTGTAGGGGGGTACCCCCCCCACAGTTGTGGCCTTTTTTGGGAGATAATGGTCGCAGCATGTCCGCGGCGGCCAAGCTGGGGTCCAGAAGAGTGTCATACTCTTCTTATTATGGACTCTTGATAATAATAAGAATCAAATACAAGAAAATAACATCTATTGGCGCAGTTTCACTCATCCGAATACGATTATTAGATTTGTTAAAGTGAACTCGTTAAAATAAGTTGTTAGCCGAGAGTCTTTATGACCCCAGCTGTTAATGCCTTGGAACCCGCGCATCTACAAGAAACGGAAACTATTAAAACGACTTTAAAAGATTAAAAGACCTTAATAGAACCCCGCGTGGAAATTTTGTTAATGCTTTTATGTATAAAATAGGTTCTTATCAAGTAGACCTTAAATATAACGCAGTTACGTTTATGGCAGTGTTACGAAAAGCATTCATTTGTGAAACACTGGTTTATATAGTAGCTTAAGAGAAGCTTGGCCGATTTTATCTGGTGCTTGAAGTTCCTTAAAGTTCAGACTATCAGCTGAATTATGAAAACCGCAAATAAAGGATAAAAATAACAAGCTCAATCTGCGGCAAAAGCATTCAGTAAGCATCAAGAATCTGCTGTTAAGCACATTGGCCAGAGGCCATCGTAAACCTGTTGGGCTACAGAATAAGTGTCTTAAAAAGCTAATCTTTTTTACAGCAACTTAAACTGCAAAATCTGAGACAAGTTTCGGTAATTAGAATTAGTTTAGTAAGTTATAGGTAGGTAGTTTAATATTAACTGACGTTAAATAACTAAAGCTCATGTTTACTGATGGAATGATTACGTGTAGTCAAGCATAATCACCATTCACCTATGCCCTCTGTGGTCGAGTTGTTATTTTATTAGATTTGCAACTATGGCGTTACCGCTTCGATTCCGCGAAGACGACTTTTTGTCAGACTTTTGCATTTTCAATTTACGCTCACACAACCATGAAAGTAGCAACTCAGTGAATTACAAGGCGTTTTCACGTGACAGATGCCAAGTTGCGCTAGAAGACGAGCAAAACACACTCCGCACTTTGCCACTTTAACGTTAACACTGCGTTAGGATTCCAAAATCAAAATTAAAATCCTGTTGGGCTGTGGCCCAGCAGGAAAAAGGCTGAGACTGTTAAGCCCAGTTCATGCTCGTCCTTGTCTTTGTCCCTATCGTTTTGTGATTTGTCGTTCCAAGTTCAAAGGAAACTACATGGTCAAATGAGCCAATTTTCGCAAGAACAGAGTAAGAGTAACTTCCGGATAGCATACAAAAAACAGTCGCTTCTGTCCATTCATCATAGCCACACATGTGCAGCTAAAAAAATCTGGGGGGGGGGAGCCGTCGACCGGGGGGGGGGGGGGGTGCGGAGCAACTTTTCCGGAGAATTTTGCTTCGGTTTGCTTCGTGAGCCACCCATTTTGCTCCCCGGCCGCTCAGTTTACCTTCGTGAGGTACTTTCAAAAAATTCTGGGGGGGGGAGCGGACCCTGTCTGGGGGGGAGCGGGGTCCGGTTGGGGGGAAGCAATCCCCCCACGCCCATGTATGATCATAGCTGACCGAAAATGGTCATGTCCCTCCTGTCCCCATGGCTTGAGACAATGACCAAGGGCCTATTCCTTTACCGGATAAAGGGTTAATTATAATCGGACTAAACGGTTTAAAAATTAAGCTCAGAATGCCATTCCAAAACCTCCGGATTAAACGGACTTAACTTTTAGCGCGCTGCTTTTTAGTCGGACTAAACGGACTTAACTATGCACGCTAATGTTAACCGTGCATGTTAAATCCGTTTAGTCCAGTGGTAGTTTTGGAATGGGGTCAAACTAAAATTAAGCCGCAGGCTTGTTTTAACTCGTTTAGTCTATTTAGTCCGATTTTTCATTCCAAAACCTCGGACTAAATAAGTCCAGTCCTTTTAATCCGGTAAAAGAATAGGTCCCAAGTATGTGACGGGGATTATACTTTGAGGAGGATTTGTGGCTAAAATTGATAAAAGTAAGCTAAATCAAAGCTCAGCCAAAATTCGGACTTGATGTAAAATTGAATATATGTACATAGGAAGACAGGACATCATATTTAGACGGTGCAAAAAAATCAGGTAAGCAAAAACCGTCAATTCATAAACACTATATATATATACAGTAAGTAATGGAATTAGTTAACTAGCTAATAGTGTTTTACCCCACGGCTACAGTTGCTAAGACTGCTTTTATCATGATGAAAGCTCAAAGTCGGTTAGTAGAATAAGTGCAGCAACATTCTGCAGGGCATGAATCCAACCTACTCAAAAAAGACTGTAACGAAGCTACTAAACCTCACCCACGATAATGATGTGGCAAAACAAAAGTTGTGAAGATGCATGAAGCGTTGAATGAGTCATATGTGAGACTTTACATATACTCTATAGTGTATAGTTACTTTTCTTGGCGTAATGTTACGGTTTTTTGTATTATAAGGTTAAAAAAATTAGCCAAAGCTAACGATCCAACAAAGTTAACGTATGTCATTCACGTGGGAAAACTGATAAGTAAATATAGCAAATTAAGTGGGTTTGAGATTGTTTTCACGTTTTTGAAGCACATTTTCCAAGCGATCTCTGATGTGACAGTTAAACTTGGAAACTTTGAAACTTAAGAGAGTCGTTATAATGCCGACGTCAACATGACGATGCAATGTCCAGCTAAATTGAGACTTAATTGTAGAAAATGTGAAAACAAATCAAGATTTTTTATCTTCTATCGGTTTTCTACACTATGTGAATATTCCGAAGTATGTAATTAGTGAACCTAAGCTTGTCAAGTTGACCAAACAGGTTTGACCAAGTTTGAGTTGTCAGCGTGGTTGAAAAAGCTATAAATTTTTTTGGAGATGAATAAGATCATAGACATATTGACTTGATGAAATACAGTAGGTAACTTGGCTGAAACTTTTTGTGCAGACTTAAGGGGGTAATGTCGCGAAAGCAGTTTTGCTCATAGGTTGCAAAAAGAGATCTTTTTGCTTTGAACTTGTACGTTCACTGAGAAACTAGTCCAATGCTATTCTGTGTTAAATAAGTACTGCCAGACAGTAGACTACCAATATCTACCAATATCTTGAACCAATCGCCGATTGTAAGCCAGACACTACACAATAAGGACATGATAATTCAACTAATTCAGCCAGATATCAGATTGGCCAGCTTGTGAAGCACACATAACGTGTCGACGCACAGTTTTTTGCCACAAATAAGAAAAAAGAAAAATGAAGGTTCGTTTTTCTTTTGATTTTAAAATAAGCGTCTAAATTTTTCACAATTTATCATTATTGCTGTGAGTACTTCACTGTTTACGCACAGTTTCACAGTTCAAACAGGTATTACTCCGCAACCACTCAAGCAATTTGCACTAAATTTTGTGTGCATAAACTACAACATATGTCCTTTTAGTCTGTGTAAACAAACTAAACAAATAAGTTGATAATTGTGACGAAAAAATCGAATGTGAATTGGTTTTTAAAACGTCATTTTTCCGACTTTGCGACCTCACAGCAACCAGTATACTGCATCAATTTTGATGAAACTTGGCGAAAATATTTGCCTCAACATGTATTTTCAAAATATATAAAGAACGATGTCTTATCTTTTTCTAAAAACGTTTTACAGTTACGCAAAATCGACTGCTTTCGCGACACTACCCCCTTAAGCAAAACTTTATGCGGGGAACACAATGAAGGGCTCATCAAATTGTACTATGTGATTAAACCTTCAGTGATACTCATTTGAACAAAAAAGTACAAAAACCACACTACAAAGAAATCGGTATAGCGAAAAAAAGTAGCTACAATGTCTATTTGAAAAAATTTAGGGCTATGGTGGTCACAAAGTGGAAGAGGCCGCGACAAAAATGGGGGGGGGGCTAATAACCAAATAAAGGCTGGTTCGTTCCAAAGCCCCCGTCACTAAGATTCTGCCAGAAGAATGCCGTGAACTTTCGACAAAAGAATGACACAGCACTGGTAAAATACGTAAAGTTAACAAGAAACTCATGCACATATACAATTAATGTATGCACATACACACTACTGCTGTTCCAAATCATCTATCCTCCCTCTAACTGCTGTATTGCGGTATCAAATATTAAGAGCATGAGTTCAAGCCTACACGCAATCAAAGCATTACTAGAAACATAAAAGCAGTACACAAAACACACAAAGTTGCTTATGAATGCTATTAATAATCCAAGGTGTTACCAGGACGAAAGCTGAATCAATCTCAGTGCTTAATGCATGATTAAGTTAAGGCTATAACAGGAGAACGCAGTAAGAGCCTGATTAGGCCAAAGACCAGCTAATGGTTAGACCTGTCACAATCACAGTCAAGCCCTAGTGGCTCACCTAATTGAGCTGCTAACAACGGTACGTATATAACAAGAGTGCAACTCTAGAGCTTGATTCTACAGTTCTTTATCCCTATGCTTAAGCCTGACAGAGAAATCGTTCAAAAATATCTATACATTACATTTATTTTCGGTAGCAGCAGACTGAAGGTCTATGAAATGTAAAAAGTGTAAACTTTAAATCAATCAAAAGTATCCGACAGTTAACACTGACATAGCGGGTTATTTCTCCAGAGCTATATACAGTCAAGATTAAAATAAATTTACTATATATATCTTAATCTCAGTCTTAGCCATAGGCTTAACACTGACTTTAGGTTTTGCTAATATATAATGTTTTATGTATGTTACCTGTACCAGTGGATAAAGATAACCTGACTTAACAATGGGTATTTGTACAGTATTTACTAGTCCTATTCGCCCGAACGAACCAATATTACTAAAACTAATTAGTTTAGTGTCAAGCGAAAGCTGGACAAGTTATTTACCGAACAAGCACAATATATACAGTAAAATCCAATACAATTAGAATAACTGAAGATCATGAAAAAGCTTGTACAAATGTTTCAACAGTATCAGCGTGAGTACAGTTCAAATGTTCCCGCAGAAGTCACCTATACATGATGAAGCACCAGTACAAAATAGAGTTGAAAGAAATGAACATCCCTTCAATAGACTGTGACAGGTAAAACTGTAGTGGGTTAACAAATTAGCAAATTTAAACTTGAGCAATAGTCTAAAGTCAACTGTAGGTTTTGAAAGGCAGAGCATAATATATGAGCAACTAAGTTAGCCAAGACTTTTTCACTAATGAAAGCTAATAAAGCGGAAACTTAGGGCTATAAGAAGAATTGATGAGATAGATTTTCAATGCGACGGAATTTGAGCTAATGTACAAAAATTAGTAATCTGGTGCACAATAGTGTAATCGTAACCAAATTCTTGATGACCAATTATGATGAAAAATTCTAACAGATAGCTCTTATTATGTATGTATATACATTTCACTTTTTGGATAATTACTACTGATAATCACTACATAGTTGTCAATAAGCTTCAAACGTGAAGTGAGATAACAACATAACTGCGTTTTAGAAACCTACATAAACAACAACAGATGTATCAAGAATAAATGCATACTAAATGTCAAAAATCTCATGTACATACTCATGCAGTTCTTTTGATCTTAAAATAGAATGAACGTGATATCTAGACAAAATCACTTCAATTAAAGTTCTCGAGCAAAATTGACCATCAAAAAAAGCTATTTGGGGTCACCGGCCAAAAACTACCAAAGAGAAAAGTCAAGTGTTTCGATTTATGTTCTTGTGGCGAGCTATGGAAAAAATTGGCATTCACCGCAACCCACAAACGTGTGTAATCAGTTATAAGTTGCAATCCTAAAAACAAGTGGAGGGTGTACAGCTAAAAAAAATGCCCAAATAAAAAATTTCCACCCATAACCAATCAAATTGGAAGCCAGACAGCCAAAGAAACAGCCTGACGTTTCAAAGTATGCACTTGAGTTATGTAATTCTACGGGTTTTAAAGTGCGCAGAATTTACGCCCCCTTGAAAAACCTTAGGGCGCTTATCTCTCGCAAGGAGGCAACCCTTGCAACTTTATAAAATGTTTTTCAACAAATATGTCATTCTTGACAAATGCTAAAATCTGTCTGGTATGAAGCTTGAAAGTTTATACGGAACGCTAAAAACGAGGTAGGTAGCAAAAGCTGCCTAAAATTTACACTTCTAATTACACGTTATATACGTATATATTTACACGTATTTGACGGAGGCATATAACGTCTATAACGCTTATCTATGCTGCAGCATTAAAGCATTTATAACCTCCTTTGAAAGACAACTGACTTTGAGCTGCATAGTTTTAATATGCCTCATAATAAGCACTTAGCTTGAACCTCAGACTTGAACTTGGGACAAATCTCGCAGAAACACTTTTACTCTGTCATACTTAGGTATTCAACAAAAAATACCAGCTTACGTAAGAAAAAATTATAACTTCTTTATTGAATCATTTTTTATTTTTCTTATATTTAAAGTCCGAGGCTACACAAGTAAATGAGAATCAGCAAAAAAGTTTTACCTATCCATAAGATTGACCAAAACCCATATTTCTTGTTTCACAAGTAGAAAAATTAAAATGACTGCGTGTGTATATAATGTATATAGCTAAACAAGCAGCAGTTTCATGCAAACTTTTCTAGCAAATTTCTGCTGTCAAAAGTCATTACTTACACAAAGTTTGACCCTGCCGCGTAAAATTTTAGGACATGTAATTAAATAATTTTTAAAAAATTAATATTTACACTACTTGGTCTACTACTAAAGTCAAAAATGAGTAAAAATTTACACCGTAGATATTAGGGAAAAAAGTAAAACCATTTGCATTTAACTTAAGGTTAAAGTAAAAGCCATTGCTTTTATTTAAGTTAAAAGTTACAATTAAAGTAAGGCTCCGGCGGCAAATGTTGAAGTTAAAGGAAGGAAAAGAAGACCCTTCTCTGTTTTTGTGCAATTAAAGTTAAAGTAAGACCCCTTACTTTTTAATTGCAGTTAAATTTTAACTTTTTTGCCCTAGTAGCATAAATCTAAACTAATTAATAATAATTGTTTGTAATTCAGATAATATTTCACTGACAGTGTAAAATTGACAATGTGAAATCATATCTTGGTTTAGAATTTAGATTAGATAATTTTAACCTTTTGTAAAAAAATGACAACGGTGCAAGCACAAATGTGCAGCTAAAATCGGAAAATCTGGGGGGAGCCGTCAGCAGCCAAAAGTTTCATTCGATGACAGTCGATCAGGGTGGCTAGCATGTAGGGATCTATTGTTACAGCTGATTTCTGGAGAACAATGCACATCAAGCACTCCTATTATCTTCTGACATTATGTTGTTATGGCATAAGCTGTGCCGACTGCTGACAACGTGCGAATGAACTACTAAGCTGGCAGAGACAGACGGGCAGACAAAACTTTCAAATCTCTTGACCAAACCCGACCCGACTGTGAACTCCACCCCAAAAATCATTCAGCAGTAGGCCTAATTACATATCATGTATGTAGTCACAGGCTTACAGCGTTGTTTTTGACGGTGCCTGACAAAATATTGTGTGAGAAAACTTTTTAGCTTTGTTAGTGTGTAACTTGAGTTGTAAAATTTTCAAAATGTCTGAACGAGAATTGGAAGTGATTAAAATCAAGGTTTTAGTTAAAAACATTTTAAAAAATTTCAATAAATTTTTTAAATAGTCTTCAAGCCCCCGATTCAAAGAACGCTGCTTTTCGGCCTGTATGTAGTGACAGGCTTTGTCAAAATTAAAAGATGAATTTAAGAATTTAAATTCAGATACAGAGGGGCCACAATTTAAAAGCATAAAGGTTAATATATGTCAAACTAAATTGTATATATTTGAAAATTTTAAACAAAATTTAATCAAGTTAGTTTACATAACAATTTATCTAAAAAATAACTTCAACGATTATTATGCACATATAGGAGACTTTTAAAATACAACCCCCGACATGCAAATTTTGTAACACGTAAATCATGCAAGCTGCCTTTTGCCAAGCTTTTGGCAAAAAGCAGTATGAAGGCCCGTATTCACATACTAAGAGTTATTCACATACTAACGCTAAGCGTTTGCTAAGTGTTAGCGCTTAATTTGTACTAAACTGTTATTCACAAAATAAACGCTTAAAAATTAGTGTTATACTAAACTTAGCGTTTAGCAACTTTTGTGCTTAGTTTTGGCTTTGGCTTGAAGTGCGCTCCCTGCTTGATGTGGATCCGGAATTCGTTATTTATCCGCATTTCCATTTGGTATTTATAAATCCGATTATAGATTTATTTAAATTACTATTTCTTATTAATAATATATATTTTTCTCGAACTATACATTTGTAAAAAATGTTTTCAGCAGGTGGATTCCTGAAAAATGCAAAATCAGTTCTGCATGTTTCAGGGGGCATATCATGAAAAATATAAATTTTCAAATAGAAGTTCTTGAAGAAAAATTACTTCGATTAAGATGCTCTACTCAAAAATGTAAAAAAACGAATTTGGACAACAAAGTGCATTTTTTATTTTTGGCGATTAAACGAGCAAAATGGATCGAATTGGTCGGAAAATGTTACTAATATATCCTAAATTGCATGCCCTTCCTTCCCATGGCGGCCAAGAACCTCCCCCACTCTCCCCACCCCGACCCCACACCATCCACTAACTAAGCGCTTAGCGCTTAGGGAGCTCCCGAGGTCCCTAAACTTAAGCGCTTAATTCTAA